>VYZQ01056622.1:1353-16258 GCA_013400655.1 Mystacornis crossleyi
AAAAAAAGATTTTTGTAATAGGCATCACATAACTGCACTTCCTTCACATGCCTTTGCTGGTAGTGTGCCATGAGCGATGAGCGCGTGCATGCGTGGAGGGGATGAACTGCCTTACAAGAATGCAGTTTTGTTTAACATGAGTGATGGAAGGCAATTCAAAAAGCATAAAGATGCCTTTGTAATAAATCAGAACTAACCAGCCAGATCACCTGCCCACTTTAGAACTCTCTACCAGGGTTCTGAGTGGCCTCCTTCAGTTATTGTTCCGCCCCGGCTCCGCGAACCAGGGTTATCGCACGGTGTAGCTGCGTTAAGTGGCGTTTAACAACTCTGCCAAACAGAGTTCGAAAAGAAAATCCCCTCCTGCCTCTCTTTGCTCTCACACGACGCGTTCGGAGTTCATCCTTCCCGGCTGCTCCCGCGGGCAGCTCTCCCCCTCTCCCTCTCCCTCTCCCTCTCCCTCCGTCTCTCAGTGGAGCGCTCCCCGCTCCGCGGCTGCGGGATTGGAGCTCTTTGTTACCATGGCCCGTGGGCCAGCTCTGCGGCTGCGATGCAGAGAGACGCACCCACCGCACTGGTGGGCACTGTCTCTTCAACTGGGGCTGGATTAAAAAGGGAAGAAGAAAAAAAAAAAAAGAAAGAAAGAAAAAAAAAAAGAAAAAAGATTAATATCTGCATGTTTAGACTGAGCTAGATAACTCATAGAACTGTGAGGTAGCTCATAACCTTGACTCCTTTTTAATCAGTTTTTAATCTCTGAAATAGTAAATTATAATTAAAATTTAATATCATTTTAATCTCTCAAATAGTTAATTATAATTATGGTCATAAAACATGTACCACCTTTGCTTCCTCTCTCCTCCATCCCTCACCTCCTACTCAGAGCTGCTACATGAAGAAAGAGAAAATAATTGTCCCTTTAATGGTAATTGTTTATAAACTCCTTTACACAGAGACTGTGTTTATATACAATGCCTAGGCAAAAACCGGGCACAAACACAATACTCATAATAAACGAGTGAATAATACATCCCTGACCATAATTCCAGTGCTCTCCAACAAAGGAATATCTAATTCCTGCCACAGAATTGCCTTGTAGGTTGAAGTTCAGCATATATATACACAAGGGAAAAGATTAGATTTTAATTGATAAGTATTAATCATCATTCACTGCTGTCTCTGCAGGAAGCCCCGTGTTAAAACATCTAGTTAATATACAGCATAATGGATAACCTTGAGGCAGAAGCTCTTGCATCTGTCTCTATCTAAGAAAAAATGTCAACATCAGCCTTTGTTGTAGCAAAATACCCTGACAACTGAATGGAGTTGCTGCTGCTGGAAAATTGACTGTCCAGTGCATAAAATCCCCAGTGAAATCCCTCCTAACCTGGGTCCAGTGCTTAACCTGGAGATGAGGCCAAATTAAAAACCTTTATCTGCGCACACCTGTACTCAGGAATATTTGAAATCTTAGTCTGGGTCAGAATGCTGTGTTTGTGGTGCATCTTCTCCTCTCTGAACAAACACATTTCTCATGTGATGCTCTCACTGCAACCACAAAGCATTAGCACTCACAAGAGCATCATTGAAGATACTCAGGCTGTTCATTGAGAACAAAGCCATTAATGATTAATACCATGGCAGGAGAAAATGTAGCAGTATTTCTTGGCAGCTGAAATGTGGCAATGTCTGTCCTACGTGCAAAAGACTCACAAATACCTTTAGCACTTCTTACATAAAATGGTTCTTATTAACTCTGTGGGAAGGGGAATCAAACAAATCCCCCAAACTAAAGAGAAGGAGATTTTCACATGTAAAACTGGATATATACAATACATCTCTCTCTCTGACTGCCCCAGCAGATGCAGAGATGCGTTTACGTATCACAGGCATTACTGTCCCAGCAGATGCCATAAAGTTGTCGCTGACACAGACGCTTACTGTCCCCACAGATCTGTATTTTGGGAGGGAATTTTCGTACCACAGACACTACTGTCCCTACAGAACCACATCTGCTGGCCGAGTTATTGTCTGACATACTCTTTTGCCTCCAGCAGATGTGAGAGACTGCCAGGACAGCAGGCATTTCTGTCACGGCAAATCTCCAACTACAGGGAATTAAACTGCAGCTTAAACTACTGTACTCCCTGAGCCCTTAGTGGGGACAATACTGACAGGGAGGAAGCAACGTAAATCAATGAAAATATAATGTTGGGCACCTAGAACATCACCATTAACTCTGCCTAAATATGGCTGTGTTTGGGGATGTGTCAGGAGGAGAAAAATAATTACTTGCACCCTTCTCCCGCCCCGCCTTTTACAAGTATTCCTTCAGAGAAGCATTCAAAGGAAAAATTGTCTGATACCACCTTCATATAAGAGATCTAAAAAAGCAGAAGTCACTCATGACGAAAAAGTTGACAACTTTAACGCCCTGTAACAGGGACCAAGTGCTAGGTCATTTCCAGCTTGCTTTCGAACAGAAAATTTTCTGAGTTTCTAATTTATTAACACCGGAAGATTTGATCCCCAATCCTAGAGGTGCAGGAATAAAGGGAAGGGCTTTGCTTTTAATCCCTTCAATTTGGGCCCTCACCTTCTGAGACTCTGCATGACCTCCTCTCAGACGCAGGGTCCGATGGCAGCAGCAGCCACGGGGTGCTTTGCTCCTGTGCAGCTGTGCTGCCAGGCAGAAACTCTCCAGACGTGAGGAGGACAATCCTGGGCCTGTGCTAAGACCTGACTATGGCTAGACTCTCCCTCTGGAGTGAACTCAGCCTAAGGCCCATACCAACACATGCTCCTACGTATAAATAATATGTAAGGTATGTGAGCCTGGGCCTGGGAGCCGTCTTGGGCCTTTTTTTGCCTGAGCAGATGTGTCCTTTATGATTTGGTACCCGAGAGAAAAACCCTCCCCTGGTAATCTGCAGCAATGTAAACCCTACTTGAAGACACGCCATCTAACTCTGGAATTCCCCTGTGGGGAGTCTGGGCATTTATCTTTATCTGAAGCACCCAGAGCTGTCCATTGGCAAAGGCAGGGCACACAAATTCCCAGGGTAATAATCTGATACGGCACAGCAAAACCTATATCCTTGGAGCAGATTGTGGGAAAGCATCAAGATTTTGGTTGCTCTGCCAAAGCAAACAAGATGTTTCAGGCCCCATCATCTGCTCTGCAGTTCACACCCTTCCAGTGCTATCTTTTTCAGATGCCATGCCACACTGGTTAGTGGCAATGCTGTTGTCATGTGTGACTCATTCCATTTTACTGGAAATTAGAAAACCACATGCTGCACAGAAGAACTGCTTATTTATGTAGTCATATCGTCCCAGAGAGAACTCCTCCTGCCATTATTTGTGTACAGATTATTTCAGAATTTTTGGAAACACAGCTCTTTACCAGGGTTCACCCAGAGGACAGATTAATCAATAGCACCTTGCTCTTTCCAGGGCCTGTTGTGCCCTTCATACTTTCCAGTGCTCCCCTGGAAATGCAAATGGCATTTTAGAACAGAGTACCTTCGTCATTACAGGATGTGTGGGAAGCAAAACAGAACACAGAGAGCAGTGGAATTGGAGGTGCATTAGCAGAAGGGTCTGTCACATATTTATTTCGGCTTTAGGCAGGTGAATTTCACCCACAAGGAACAACACGATCTACTTGGTCTTGTTTGTTTTCTTTTTTAGTGGCTTGCCTTTATGAAGCCTCCTCAAATATTTCCTGAGCACATCGCAATGCTACATATAGTGATTAATTCTCAGTATGAGTGAGATGAACTGGCATATTCAGGACAACAACAACAAAAAAAAAAAAAAAAAAGCAGAGATGTCAACAGTGCATTCTTTCTGTGGATTAAGAATTACCGGATAAAAACATTAATGCTTTTAACCAACATTTTATGGTGATAACAAATCAGACTGGATCATTTTGAGCATGGTCTGGAATTACACGTGATTCAAAGATCAATTTCCTATATTATGAGTTTTTCTAGTCTATATAAAATTGGTGTTCTTAAAGCAGCAGCACTAAGATCAAAAGTTAGATTTGACTGTGTGTTGACGGGTAAAGTTTCTAGAAATTCCTAAACTACGAGATTGCATTACCTTCGACAGGTACAGATAAACCCATTCTTATCTTTAGATGAAGAAACTGTTAACAAGTTTCAGGCACCAGACATTTATGAAGAAAGAAAATAGAAATGTGAGCCATTCTTTTTTAAAGGTTAGCATAGCTTAAACATTCCTGAAAATATTTATTATCATAACAGATTAGACCTGCTGAAATGTTCTCACTTAGGATTTGGTCTTTGACATTCTCAGAAATTCTGTTCACTTCATCAAATGGTTGCCATGAAAAGCAGAATTTAGCAACAAAAAGGAAAAGGCACAAAGTAGTTAAAGGCCATTTGGAAAAAGATATTTGCTTTTAATGTTACTGACTACCCCTCAGGACCCAAGTTAGAGTTCTGTTATGTTTTAAAGCATTGCTTTCAAGCTTGCTGGAAGTGTCAGACAATTTGAATAGATCTCCATTTTAATTTCCAATCTAGCAGTATGGAACAGCTGCCATAACTTTGTGCAACGTGGCAAATTCGACATCCTCATCCCTCAAACGACAATCATCGAGAAGGGACTCTGAAAGAAGCATAATATGCTTCCATTTTCACTGCCTTTTAGTAACTCCCAGTCAAAATTGTCCTTTAGATAAAGAACCCAAACCCTCAATTGTACTTTTAACTTCCACTGCCTACACCAGGGAGCAAAGGTCTGGGGTGAAAGTTGATGGGATTTCTAGAATTATTTTTCCTTCTCCCAGCCAGTGAGCTGGAGGTTTGTCCACATCCTTCTCACTTACACATCACCACCAGTGTTAGAGGCTCCCAGTCAGGATTTTCCCCACAGCTGCAGTGGGAAGTTGTACTGGAACAAATCCCAGCTCAGCCTCACCAAATCTGCCTTGTCAAAGCCCCCAGCTTCTACAGCTCTGGCAGCTGGAGTGAGAGTGTGAACTGAGGAGTGTCACCCTCATGCTTTTCCTGCTTCCTTGCAGAGAGAAAACATTGAAAGGAAGATGGAAATAACAATTCTTAAGGTCTTTGTTTTCGTTTTTTTCAGACCATGTTAACCCAAAAGGGAGAACTGAATCCAGAGGAAAAGCACTTTGAGAGTCAGAGGAAAATCCTCAGCACTGTGCCCCAGTCTGGGACTGTCTAGACAAGGACAAAGGCAGTTCAGCCACAGTCGAGGGAATCTGTGTGTTTGGGATATGGCACATCTCGAAGCACAAGCCCCTGTTGCACGTAGTTTGAGAAGGAGTCTCTCTCTAGAGTACTGAAGCAGACATGTGTTGGTCTTATCCCAGGAACCGTGTCCCATCTAGCTCTCATTTTGTATCCATTCACAGATTATATACTAGGTGCACTGGGGGAAAGCTGCCTCCCACTCCTCTCCCTAATTCCAAACGGAAAACTCAAAGGAGTTTTGGGACCTATCACCACACGCGGTGCTGCCACCAGTGCACCCAATAAGAAGGAACAGAAACATCCAGCAGTGACCCTGTTGCTCCAGGATGGACTATTTGTTTCTATAAAAATAAAACACAATTTAAAAGCCTCTGGCAACCCTGATTTCAATTGCTAAATTACCGTCTCTGTTCTCCTTTCTGCAGCGCTTCTCTACTACCGGGTTTGTGGTTTCTTGCCTTCCACACGATACAACCAGCTTCCGACCCTGAGATTTCCTCCCTTCACTCTGCATTTCTCATGCCACTCAATCTCCAAACACGAAACCAACTCTCACTACTCTGTTTTCTGTTATCAGTATACTCACAGGTATATTTATAAATCAGGGAGGACACACATGTGGGTGCTATGCATGTCTCTCACTTGAGTTTGCCTCTAGCAGTTGCCATTTAAACCACAGAAAGCAGAACAGAAATATTAAGCTCAGCATTTTCCAGATGGGCTTCAGCTTTGGACGGCTTACTTGATATCACTCACTTCCAGTCAGTAAAGGTTATTTCTTCACAAAATCAGATTTTATCCCACCTTTTACACAGTCAACGTAGATCTCAAGGGAACAGGTTAAAAACAGATAACACAGAAAGGCAAGCAGGGCAGGTTAACTACATTTTACCTCTGTCCTAGAGTGCTTGGACATGGCTGCCTGGGACTGGAAGCAGGCTGCAAGCTTGTGTGATCACCTCCACCTGATTTCTATGACTCTGCATTTTCTTTCATTAATGGAGATGATAAGTATTACTTTGAGAAAAAAAAATATGTAAAGAAGCCAATATCAAACGAGCTGCAATAAAGTGGAACCAGGACTCCCTCAGAGATGGAAGCTTTCTGATTTGGAGGTTTGGCCATCAGTATGCCCAAGCCTTCCTCCACGTGCAGGGGGACCACAGCTCCCTTAGCTCAGGGGGGATCTGTTCGACCTCACTCAGACACAAATCTGGTCTGCACAGCTCCTCTGGGATCGCCAGTTCTGCTCCTGGGAAGGGCCAATCACCAACCCACTCCTTGCGTTCACTGCAGTTCCTGCCAGTGCAGCTCGTGGACACTGGTGGCACAAACACGTTAACTTCACCTGGCAATAAGCAGTTCTCTCTCGGCCTGAGTGCATGCCAAGAACAGCCTAATCTGCTCAAGAAATTATAAGCCATGCAGCTATTTGCACTGAAACCCCTGCAGAAACAGCCCTCCCCCACTTCCTTCTCTGCTAGCTTGCCCTAACAGCAGGCAGACACAAGTGAAAGGAAAAACAATGAGAAAGGAAACTTGGGAGGGACAGGTTAGAAGCAGAAGGAAGAAGCAAAAGGTCTGACTCTGCAGACCGTATTCATGATGAAAAGCATTTGCACAAATAACCTAATTGCATTCCGTGGGACTGCCGGGCTGAGTAAAAGTGCTGCAAGTGCAAGCAACAATTGCAGAGGCAGGAAACAAGTAGGAAAAGAAAGAAAAAGGAAGCCCCACATGAATCAGACACCTGCACAGAGGAGAGCAGTCTCACACTACCCAGGAAAAACAAATCAACCAAAACACTCACTGCCTTTGAGTTACTGCAGAAATATTTATAGCGCCTTTCCCGACCTCTGCCTTGCTTCCTGGCAGGCACCACCACAGAAAGAATCTCTACCACTGGCATCCCCTTCTTCTGCCCAGCAAGAAAGGACTCCCTTCCCAGAGCTCTGCAAAGACAGGAAGAGAGACCAGAGAGGCTGCAGGAGTGGTCTGGTCTTCACCTGGGGAAGGACGGGTGCCAAGCCAGGCACACACTCACAGGAGAAGCAGCCATCCTCACAGGAGGGAGCGTGGGCATCTCTTCCTGTGTGATGAATTGGGGGAACAGCACTGATTTTGTATGGATTACTCTTGGCAAGCAATAACACGGGAGCCAAGGAAGTGATGGGTTCCAACAAAAGCCCTCGTCTTTTCCACGTGGTCACTTCTTTCCTTTCCTGACAAAGCACAGTGAGGCACTGAAGAGATTCTGATGTCGAGCAACTGAATTGCTCCTTTTCCAGTGAGCTCGTTCAGGAATTTTCGAGACATTTTCTATGACAGAGCAATTCTAAGTTTATAAATCATTAAAATAATGCATTTATTTATCAAAAGCTTTTCTCCTAAAATGAAACACTAGAGAGCAATCCAATCTTTTCAATGAAGACATGCATTTAAATTCTCTGGGCTTGCACTAATTGGCACTTTTCAAAATGTTTCCAGTTAGGTTTGTCCATAAGTGTGAAAAGGAAAATCAAAATATATCTCTCTCAGATGGGCTGATGCTTGTGAAACACAGCCATCAAATCAGGGAAACCAGGGACTAAATTCAAAGCAATGATGGTTTGAGAGCATACATTAAAGATGACAGGATCTTTCTAAATCACCTCAAACATGAAACACTTGCAGTACCAAGTCACAAACTTATCTGAAAAACACACACCACCACCTACTGGCAATTATTCATATATGTTATTTACATACTGATAAGTGGCAACAATATGTGTGCATTTGATTTGCATGAACTTTGCTAAAACAAAGATCATTCTTCATCTTTACAGTTACTAGACTTGAAGAAAAACATATTCCTGTGGATGTAGTTCCCACAACGTGTGACTAGTTATTGTCTTCTTTTCAATAACAACTTAAACCAGAATAGCTGTTTAGTGAAACACTTCCCATTTAAGGTTGTTGTTTCTGTCAGTAATGTACTATGGGGGTTTTTTTGCCTCATCCATAAGCTGGTGACGTGGTCCCACGAGGCTTACAGACCTTCCCATTTCACACCCACTGCCCTGGAAATGGGGCATAAATTATTGCAGTGGTGGTATGGCACCAGGGAGGACAACTGGGGCAAGTGCTGCTCCTGGATGCCACCACTCTTCTTCCCCAGTCACACAGAAGCCTGGGAGAAGCAGGGCTGTGGTGGGACTGAGGAGCTAACACGAAGCAAAGGCGACACTCTGAAACATCTTTTCCTCAGGTGATTCCTCGGCTTTTGCTGCAGTTCTCACCTTCTTGCCTAAGGTTCACAGCACTGCCACAGAAACATCCTGGAGGTAAAAGTGCTGTGATTTAAGTGCCAGAAAGAAGAGTTAAAGGCCCTCGTGTGAACGCCTCACACATCACCCTGGCTGAGCTGGGGTGATGTTTTTCACCTCCGTGCTCTCAGTGGAGACCTCTGCACGATTGCTGAGGTGGTGCTGCTGTGGATGATGCCTTATTTCGGACATCATTCAGAATATAAAGTTGATGCTGGGACTATGTCAACAGGACCTGCAGCCTGGCTGAGCCCTCACCTCACCAAAAAGAAAACATGCCAGGAAAGCCAGGCCTGACACCGCTGAGTCACGCTCCGACCTGCTGTGCCCTTGATCTCAGTCCTGCTGCTGTCATTTCTCGCATGAGATCAGCTTCCAGAGAGGATTTTGGTACGTGGGTGGCAATGTCAGAAAGATTGGCTGGTCCTGATGTGAAGGCTCCCTGAAGGCCACAGACTGAGACTGAGAAGAATTGCCCCTGCAGTTCTAAGGGCACCTGCCCACACGACACCGAGTTCAACCCCAGGCAATGTCTACTCAAAAGTCAAACCAGCAACAGGAGAAGCTCATTGCCAGCTGTTGCAGCCCTGCAGGAAAACCACCTTTTCCGTGTCTTATAAATAAACCATTCCATCCAAGAATGGCATTGTACGTACATAAATAAATCAAAATTTTGAAATTAATAAACTTTCATACATTTATAAGTAATACAATTTATAGTTTGATTTAACCTGAGTTGATTTTCAAAATTTTTTTTTTTCTGTTAGCTGAATCTTAATTATATGCCAGGTTTCCTGCTGGCAAGTAGCAGACTAGCTCAAGACAGGCCTTCAGATATGCTGTGCTAATGCCTGACACTCAGAACAGACACTTTTCGTTCTCTTCAATATGTGCATTGCAAGTAGTATTTTAATTGGGCTCCCAATTCAGAAGGCTGGAATGAGCTCGTGAGTCATTTTTACAAGTTGACTCACATGCTACAAAACTGAAGAATTTGGTGCAGGGAAAAGAGAAAAAGCAGAGGGTGGATTCATGGATTTCTGCACATCCCTGTCATGGGGAAAAGGGTGAGTTGGTCCCTAGCACCCAGCTGCAGCAGCACAGGGGTTCAGCAAGTGCATTGCTCAGATGAGGCTTTTTCATCCGTAACTGCTGAAGAAAGGATGCTCTTGGAAGGCTTTTGTTTCACAAAAGCTGTGATCAAGAGATTATATAAAGTATTATAATTTTGAGATCCTTCTCCTTTTGGAAAAGGGACCGGTCCCAGCAACACAGGATGCCTGGTTTCAGGGTGTTTCAGTGCCTGCATTTCAGCAGTTCCATTTCAAGCCTGGGAAACATAGAGACAAACAGGGAGAGGGCTCCTCCCCTCCCTTAGCCGCCAACCCTGCATCTCCAATCTCAAACTGGAGACAGAGTTGGATTAAGTTCTTTTCTCCCTGCACATCACCAGGGAAATGTCCCACAGCTCCCACTATACCCATGTGAAAACCCAGATGCCTTCCCCCTGCACTGCCTGCATTGCTTGTGCAGCCTCAGAGCCCCAAACCATTTGCATGGCTGCAAGGGATGGCAACTCAGTCAGAACAAAGCAAGTGGCATCAAATCTATCCTTCTTTTCGCTGTGTTACCTCAAAAAGTGGTAAACCCCCCATTTATTTACTGAAGCAAGGAAGTGTGGATTGCAGTACACAGAAACTGCAGGAAAATCCTTTTCCTTATACTGAGGAAAAGGCTTCTTTGACCCGTCACTTTGCCTGTCATAACCACATGTTAACATTTTCCTTTCCATATCCTTAGAGGAATCTATACAATACACAAATGAAAGGCAAATTCAGAGAAGGCAGAACATGCCAGGGTGTTTTTCATTGTCCTGAGGACAAATGCCAGAGCCCTTCTGGGACGTTCAGAACATCTAGTCACTGTATCTTATTCAAGGGAAAAGCCATCTGTCAACAAACTAATCACTGGACAGATTCAGAGACAAGTGAAAATAAAAAGCCAATACAAACATGCAGATGAGGTTCCAGTCAGCAACTAGCCACAGAAAACAAACAAATCCCATCCACAAAGCCTGGCATTTGGGCCCAGCCATTTTTCACTGAAGTCAAAACTGGGGAGGGAATAATGCAAAGTGATCTTCAAACAGGAACTTCCAAATCAATCAATATGACTGCGGAAAGATGGGCATGAACCGAACGTGGATCCATACCCTACCTACATGAGCCAGTACCAGCAGCAGAACAGAATATGAACATAACAACCGAGCTCCTACCACGTTATTAACAGTGTTAAAAGCCCTACTACTTAATATTTAAACATTCAATAAAGCTGAACAGTTGGAGTCTCAGCTCGTGGCTGAATGCAGCCTTCGATTCTGATCAGAAATAACCCCCCCACGGGAAGGACTCCAAGTGAGTAATGTTCCAAGTGGCCAGGATTCTATCACCAGTGAAGAGCGAAGCATCTGCCCCATATGTTGGCCCAACTCTCGTATTTTTTTCATGAGTGTCTTCTATGACAAGGGACCTGATGATATGTGGACTGAGATCTTTGCCAGTCTTCCTCCTGAGAAATGGAAGCCCTCTCCTGGGTCACCACAGGCACACTTCATTCAAGCACAAAGGCACGAAGAACGCTCTGCAAAGGAGTTCCTTGATGTTAAGGCCCGGTTGTTTCTTTATTTTCTAAGCCTCACATCAGGATGTGCATGCAAAGGGCAAAAGGACGTCGATTGTTTTGATTCTGCACCAAGTTTGATCTCATATTGGTGAAAAAGACTGAACAGCAGAGGAAAATTGGGGTATTTCAGAACATTAGCGTGTGCCACGTTAAATAAACAACTGAGTTAGACTTCAGTTTCAGCAACATGAAACATGAGAGAAGTTCAGCTTAGCACTAGCTGAAATCAACCTGAAGGAGTCAGAACTTCTGAGAGCTAAAATCATAATTGCTTCCTTAAGGGCATCACTTGAATAAAATTAAATGCATTTCTCCAAAAGCTTCACTAGCATAGCAACTGATTGGCCCTTGAGGATTCCTATAGATACTTGTCATTCAGCATGAAATCAGGTCAGCAGCTAAAATTAAACACCCACCTCTCCCCTGCACCGCATGTGGAGTCATCGCTTTTAGTATTGCTCAGCCTCTGCCTCCCCAAACGGGTTCATTCTTACCAAAAGCTTAAAGGCTGTCTTATCAAGCAGCACTGATGGATACAGTCATTCCTGCTCCGAGATGAAACTGTTGGGAATCAGACTCGCAGTCCCTTTGACTCCATCTGCATCGATTAGCTCTCGGGCAGCCTGCCAAGGCACTGTGCTGCCTCTTACTCTCGCCACTGTTAATCTGCCTCAGCGAGGCCTGCAAGCCCTACATAAACTGCAATTTCTCTTCATTAGTGTGATTCTGCCTGCATGAATCTGATAACATATGGGATATTATCATAAAACAGCCTATTTCACCAATTCATTTTCTCCTTTATGAAGATTATGAATGTACTGCAAGTGCATAGGCAGGATAGAACAGAGGAGTCTACTGCACAGTTTAGCTTTGATTCAGTTTCTAAAATGCAGATAGCCTTCCTTTTAAGTTCACATCTCCCAGTAATCCTGTGCTGATATATTATAAAAACTGCTGACTCTCTCTCCCTGATTTTCTCTAGTTCCTTGTGGGCTGATCCACACTCCGTGGCACTTGCCTGGATTGAGACTTTAACGATGAACAGAGCTAGCAGATGCCACACAATGGAAAAAATGGGAGCTACAGTAACTGTTTAGTCAACCCTAATCACTGCCACAGTCTGACTAAGCATGAACATGAAACATGATCATAGTTTGGCTACGGATTATGTAATTCCAAACATATGCTTTATGCCCCCTCACTTCCTGCCTGTTTCAGATAACGCGAGTCTGCTGGAACGGGCAGTTTCTGCACGGCTGAATGAGCACTTTGTCTGGGAATGACACGGATGCAGGTAGATTCCTGCCTGCTTCTGAGATTTATTAATTAGCACGTGTCCCCATTTAACGAAGTCTGCGTGCCCTCTGCTGGTACATGCACGCACTCCTGAGAGCACCAACACTCACCAGCGGAGCAGTGTCACACGCGGAGCTGCTGCTGCTGCTTGGACAGGGTGTGTGTGCCTGTCCTGGTGTGCTCACACGTGCAATATAGAATAAACTGAAATTAAGATGCCCGTTTATTCTGAACAAAGCAGCTGTTTTGGCCTTAAAACAGTTAGGTTGGGTTTATGCCTCTGTTTTGAGGGCTACCAGGTACCAACACAGTTGCACAGTGCATGTCTCCTTCAGAGGAGATTTTGCATTCACTTAAGGATCCTTTAAGGAATGGGACTGAGGGGATGTTGCAGAGGACAGAGAACACAAACCTGCATCAGCCACAGACTTGTTCTGAGCTGCCCTCAAGAAAAAAAAAATAATTCAGCTTTCCAGGATTAATCCATTATAAAATGCTACACTAACTCCTGGCTAATCTGTATCAATTACTGAGTACAGACACATGCAGTAAAGGTCATTTTAATAAGCAGTTCACTCCTTAAATTGCTTCCACTGCCAAATCAAGTCAGAATTGCTAGGGATCATTACTAGGGGATCATTAGCTTAACTCATCTGACAACCTCTTCTGCAGATCCTTCTAACTCTTCATACTGCCAAACAACAGCGACAGCAGAACCTCAAAGACTACGGAATGGCTCTTTTTCATGGGGAAACAAGCAAAAACCACAGGATGGGCAGGGTGAAAGCGGCATCAAATGAAGATAAATATGCCCATATACTACCAGCTGGTGCCAGTGCCCAGAGTGGTGCTGATAGTTCCCTTCAGCTGGATTGGTTCCAGGAGAAATGGGACATACCCAAGCACCATGGCAGTAGAGCAGAGGGGAAAAAAACCCATCTCCCTGTACCCTAAACCATGACAAATCCTGTGAAGGAAACCTCAAGAAAAAAAACACATTTTTGTGCCTCACTAATGGCAATTAAAAGAGTAACAGCAAGAGGAAAGCCAACAGTTGAGTGCGTGGCTGACTTCCTGCCCTGGGAAGTGTGTCAGCAGATCTGTCCCTGGCAGTGCCCAGCAGCACTGGCACAGGTAGCACTGTGAGACTCTCACAAGGGTTAACCACTGCCTGTCAAAGAGAAGGTGCAGGCATGAATTTAATTGACAACTGGCTGGCCCGGGGCATATGAAAAGCTGTGAAAATTTTAAATGCTGCTCATGTACGAGACCCAGCACTGAGTGTGGACTAGTGACCTATGCCACGGAGTTTTGCCTGCAAGAGGAAGCTATTGCTTAGATGCATATCAAGGACTCCTTTCTATTCTTTCCTTTCCTTTTAAACTGAGCAGCAGCTATTGCACAAACGTGTGACTACAGACCAGAGTCTAACTGCTGCAGGAGACAGAAATGTCAAACAGGCTGTCAGGAATAGGAATCAGAGTCATATTCAGTCCTGCCCAGATGAAAGCACAGCACAAAAATTACCTACAGTGGCTTCTTCTCTATCTTTCTGTAATTTCACCTTATTATTAAACTCCATTCTCACTGCGGTCTCATCCAGACTAGAAGAGGTCACAACTAAACATGGAAGCAAACACAGCATTAAACCCAATTTTATGCCCAATATACTGCTATTTCAGCTCTGTTAAAGTATTGTGATCCGCCTGAGAAAGGAGGGGAGCCGAGAGACAGCTGTAGGCAGATATTTTTCAAAAGTGCTAAAAAGCATGAGTTTCAAAGCAGAACACGGCTGGAAAGGAGTGAGGAGGCTCATTAACCCACAGGTACTAATGCACTTTGAAACATGACCCACTTTACAGAGTCAGAGTACAGAAAATGTCCACACCGTGGCTCTACTAAAGCCTGTGACAGCAATAAGGGACACTGAACAGGTACAAGAAGCTGTACGTGTAGGTGAGCAGGAGATGGAGCCAGGCCAAACTTCCTGCCATACACACGCACAGACGTTATTTTTCCAAATCCAGACACAAGCTTATTTATTTCTATTTCAAGGATGCACACACTGTTCCAGAGACACACGCTCAGTAGCAAGTACCTGTCCCTGCATGGGTGATTTACCTCCCTATAGCTACTCCTGCTGGCCGGTGATGTCTCTGCGAGAGCTGTGTCACCACCAGCGCTGGCAGCTCCCCACAGCAACAACCCAAACTGCACAAACAACTCATCTACGGCTAAAAACCTCATTCCGGTTGTATGTCCTCATTTAGTATTTGGTTGGACTGGGAGACGAAATCATCTCACTTTCCTCCTTCTGCTCAGAAGATACAAGGAGACACAAGAGCTAGGAAACTGACTCTATTTATATATATA
>VYZQ01056644.1:0-12194 GCA_013400655.1 Mystacornis crossleyi
TGGGATCTCAGTAAGCTGAGGACTTGAAGGAGATCTTGAAGGTAGTGGTCTTGTTGCAAAGGGTGGAAAGCAGGAGACCAGGTCACCACGCAGCTTATATCTTGCAGGGACATTTTTGCCAGCAACGGTACCAGCCAGAGGGGGTTGTCCTGATGTCCCAACACTTTGCAGCTACTTCTAGAGGAGTGCCACACTCTCCTGGTTTTTTTGGATGTCGTGAAGGGAAGATAGAACAAGCATCTGCTTGGCTTTGGGGATCCTAAAGGGCTGGGGAGAGAACATCTGCCTACTGTAAGCTAGTGCCCTGGAGAGGGGTCAGGCCAAGTCCTGCAGGCCCTGTGTTGGGAAAACTGCAGGGACAGAGCTTGTGTGGGGCTGCAGATGTCCTGGGAATGCCGGCTGAGCTGTGCCAGTCATTGGGGGGTGGCTGGGAGAGCTGGCAAGTCAGTGTGTCCCTGGGTGTGCTGGTGCTGCTCCACCCCAGGGAGAGGCTCAGCCCAGTTTCTTGCACAAACTGTTGGTGTAGGCGAGGAGAGCCAGGCCCAGGGGCATGAAGCAGCCTAGGACATCCCGTGGCAGCTCTCCTGCAACAGATGCTGGAACTGGGCCAGGGACCACTCTGCAGCTGCAAGAGGGAAACTCTGGGAATTACAGCTCCCAGGGGTGAGGGTCCTGCCAGGAGAGCGGGACTAGCTCAACACCACAGGTTCTTCTCTACACAGGGATGGGACAGGCAGTGCTAGTTAGAGTTGTGCCAATAAATAGGTGTTATTTCTTAAAAAGGCTTCAGGGTGTTTTTTCCTGTGTCCTGCTTCCCTCACCTGTTTCTCAGCATCTGTCCTTCTTATCAGGACAGAGTATCTGGCCCAAAAAGCACAGATGTTGCATGGATAACCAACACCACTGTCTCTTCGTGGCTCTGCACACCTCCAGCACACAGCCAGCAGAGGAGTCCTGGAAGATTAAAACCCCCAAGCTTTATACAGCCCTCCTGAAGAGCAGCCAGGGCCCTGCCAGCAAGGACAGGTTGGAAGTTGAGCCTCCCAGCAAGTTGAGCTGAGAGGAGAGCTGATGTCAGCCAGGTGAAGGACAGGTACAGTCACGGACAGGATAAAGGTTCATCCAGCAAACACACTGCTCTGTTCAGCCATGGGTGGTGTAGAGCCAGGGACATTCCTTCTCTGACACAGGTCCAGGTTCGAGATACAGATGGATTTTGCAGTAGGATGAGGGTCCTCCTCATGCAGGACAATTCTGTGTTCATGAGGCAACCAAGGTAGGGGCTGCCTGAGCTCCATCTCAGCCTTTTAGGCCAAGAGGATGGGAAAGGGCAAGCAAGGAGTGGGAAAGGGGGACACCCAGCTTTGCAAAAGGGTTATGCGAGGGAAAACACATTCAGGAGGGTGTTTGCTGAGGTATTGCTCTGGGCCTATCGCAATTCCCATCCCTGCCAGTGAGCTGAGCTGTACCTACTGCAGGGCAGTGACCAGTTCAGAGCATCAGGGCTGACCTTCTCTTCACTTTTCAAATCTCAGAGGATACTTCCCTGGAAGAATGACTAAGTTTTCTTTGGAGCAAAGATAAGCTTCCCCTTGTCCCTCTGAATACTCTGGCATTGCACCAAATAGCAAAGACAACCTCAAATATATCCTCATTTCCTTGGCCTCTCTTCCCAGCCATCCCCCAGCAAAGAGAAGCGATACAGCATCTGCATTTCTAGCTGCAGCCTTCTTCTAGGGCCAGGTCTCTGTCGCTTATTTTTTTGCTGCCAAAATCTTTGAAATCTGTTCAAGGCGTAAAACAAGGGAGCAGCAAGGAGCAAGCAACAGAAGCAGCACTGCCTGTTAAGTCCTACCTGCTGCCTGTAGTGTCCCAAAGGGCCTTCAGTTTGCTCAGGCTTTTAAAGTGCATCACTGAGGCCACCATGATTCCATGGCATTTCTCAGCCTCCATGTTCAGTGCACATGGAGAATGGAGCCACTCAAGTCTCTTCACTTCCAAAGCAGGCAAAAAAAAGGTTGGAATAAGGATGTCGGCTCTGCCCCACTGGAAGCTGCTGGGCACAGCCATGATGCTGAGTCTAATTTATGGGCTAAGCAGACTTGGGAGAAGCTGATGAGAAGAGAGTGATCTGCTGGTGTATGCTGGACCATTTCCTCCAGGAACTCAAAGAAAGATGGGATCAGATGTATGTGTGGTATCCACTGTGCCTTCATCACACCAGCTTCTCATCTTCCTCCTTGCTCTCTTGCAAAGTGACTCAGAAGCCAGAGAAGCAGCTCTCCCCATCTCCAATCCCTTGACTTGCTGCAGAGACCTTCCCAGGACATTGCTCCCAGCTCCTCCTTGGCTGATGGCATGGTGGGTAGGGATGACACTGGGATGAGATCCCACCCACTGGATGTGGACTGTGGAGGACGCAGGGGGATGGACCCACCTTACCTACAGGAGTGTCTGGTTTGGTGGGGATGGAGAATGCAGGGGATTTATTAAATCCTTTGGAAGAAGGATTTAGAGACTGCAGGACATGCCTGGGCAGAAGGAAATTATTCAGTGGTGAGCTGGTATTTTTCCCAGCTTCAGTATCTCATGCTGTCCATTCCTTTGCACTTCACTGAGCTGCCCTTCCAGCCACCCTCCTGAGCTCAGAACCATTCCAGCAGGAGCTATAAATCTCTGCCATCAGCCTGGGATTCCCATGCCCTCCTGGCTGCCACCTTTTGTCCTGGACACTCAGACAGGAACCAGCCTGGACAGGGCAGGAGGATTAAAGAGGGAAGTAAAATTAACAGGAGGTGTACTTTGGGAATGACATGCTGGACAGAACTCAGGTGGGGCCTCTGTAATGGGGCAGGATAGGTACCACGTCTGGGTGTCAGAACGGGAAGAGGTGTGAATGTTGGCATGGGGATGTGCATGCAGGCATATTTATTGCCTCTTGAGGGTTGCCTTACAGTTAAAATTTATGGTACATCTCTTCCAGCAGTGTTTCCAGGATCCAGCTCTTGCTTCCAGGACTGCAAAGATAACTCTGGAAAATGGCATGCAGCGAATTTCCCCCCAGCCCTGGCACTGTACTGCCTGGGGTGAGGTTTTCCTCTGCTCTGTCCTCTCCTCCCTGCTTCTCCCATCCCTCCTGCTTGTTTTCCATGTCCTGCAGTGCCAGCCAAGCAAAGTGCTGTAATATTTTCTTCCAAATAAAGCTTTCTACAGTAGTAAAAAAGGGAAAATATGGTTTATGCTGCAAATGAGAAATGTCCATGCCTCCATGCCCTACAGCTCTACCCCATGTGCTCCCCTTCCCTGGAAGTGTGCCAGAGCCACCTGTGCAGGTAGGTCTGGGAAAGTCACCCATGTCCCCATTTATTGCCAGTTGTGCCCATGGGCCCGGGGAAGATGGGGGAGCACTGTGCAACACCAGGCCCCACTGACAACCTCCAGGTCAGTGTCCAGTTTCTGGAGAAGCAGGTGACACCATCCTTGTGATTCCTCACTGCCGTTGGCTCCAAAATATGGTCCTGTGATCCCCAGCACAATCCATGCATGAGAGGTGGCTACCTCTGGTCCGGGGTTCCTTTGCTGATCCCTGCCTTCAGGCCATGACCTGTTCCTGTCTGGTGACGCTGGCAAGGGTGGGATAGGAAGCTGAGTTATAAAGGGAGGAGGGAGCCACGAGCAGAACAGGCATCTTCTACACCCCAAATCAGGTCACTCCATGTCAGTGTTACTGGGCTGTAGGGTGTTAGGGTCTTTCTCAGATGAAGGGTGATGTCTCCTCACAGGCTCTTGAAGCCTTAGCACCAATTAATCCAGCCAGCAGGAATATTTACAGGGAGGTAAATGACAGAGGGGCAGTCCTGGCTGGAAAGGAGCCTCTGGTGAAGGTTCCTCTGGGCTGCAAACACTTTGTTCCTTGCACAAAAACCCCAGAGGGTTTGAAACATCTGTTTGCAACCCCTTTTTTGCCCTCCTGGTGTCACCTGGTCACTGCTTAGGCAGATGACATAAAGGGAAGAAAGAGCTTCCCAGTGTGAAACCCAAGGGATGTGTGGATCGTGCCAGGGAGGCGTCAGCTGAACATTTTGTGCAGCTCCCAGGAAGCCAACAAACCTTTGACTGGTGACATGACAGAACGTCGTGGCTTCAGAGAGAGATCAGTCTCCAATGACCATCAGGCATAGACCCTGCCCCTTACAGGTCTGGAGCAGCCTCTGAGCCCCAACATGGGAGCTGATTCCATGCCCAAAAATCCCATGGCAAATCCCTCATTAACCTCTCTAGGAACTGGGCTGCTCCATGGCCAAATGCCATCTTCACTGCTGCAAAACTGCTCATCCTCAGGGTATTTGCAGATCACTGAAGAGCTGCTTGGCATTCCTCCTTGCCCGCTGACCAGCCAGCACTGGGCAGAGACTCCTCCTGGGGTCCCTGTAGCTCCCCATCCATGCTCAGCTAATCTGCTGGATGATAGTCCTTATATTTAACTGGATTAGATGACTGTTTCTGCAGTTACTGTTACTGTTTTGCACTGGCCGTATTTATAGGGTGCTCTGGTCATATTTATAGAGTTGCAGAATCAAGTTACAACTTCAAGGGCTACAGCCCTGTAGGTCACAGCAACCCTGAATAAAGTGGAGGAGCATCGCCCATCAGTGCCAGCACTTCCAGGGCAGCTCCTGTGGTGGCACAACAAATAGAAACCCCACTTCCCCAGTGGAGTGTATTGAAATCTGCTTTGGGGGAATGGGCTCAGGGAGACAACCTTAAACCCTTCTGCCTGAAAGGGGGCAGTTTGTACATCCCCTTGGGGTCCTTGTCCCTCCCAGCCTGGCACATTGGGAAGCTGCCAGCTGTGGAGCTGCAGTTATTGTGGCAGCAGTAAACACCTTCCTGTGGCTGGTCAAAGTCCAGCACTGCCGCCAGTCTCACATCCTGCGTGCCAGAGCCACCTTTCTGGCCCTGGATGCCAACCTCTCTGCTCCTGGAGCGAACAAGGCAACCCCTCTGCTCATCCTGATCCATGTTCAGGGTGTTCGTGTAGAGAATAAACCCACAATGATGCTGAGTCAGCCCCCACTGAATGTTGACTTCCACTTTACACAGGCCTTGCTGGTCAGGACACCCTCATGTCCATCTTCTCTGAGTCCAGAGGATGTCCCGGAGGGCACACACACTCTTAGCTGGACTTCAGGATGATGAATATTGAAGAATAGTCTTGCAGAAACCCCCACTGACTCAGTCTCCACCATACTGTCCCAAACCCACAATCCCAGAAGAGAAAACTCCATCTCTTTCCTTTGTGTCTGGCTGCTTGCAGATGACTGTGGGATGAAGAAAGTCACCTCCATTGCTTGGAGAGCCTGGGCATCCTGCACAATGCCCAGCAGAGACCATCCCTGGGGACAGGGAGTTCCAAATAAGCTCTTGGTGAGTAATGAGGAACTCCAACATATGCACTAAAAATAAGGAAGCATAAGGCATCAGATAAATCAGCTGCAGGGGCCCCCGGCCAGGAGGCTGGGCCAGGAGGCTCCCGTGCACCCAGCCTGACGGAGCCCTGATTTGTGGCCTGACCTCAGCTACACTCGCTGAACTCCTCAAGCCCTGGCTCTCCTGGCTGGAAAACCAAGGAGAATAAAAAGCAGGATGTCAAGGCTGAGCTTAGCTTTCCCTTCGGTAGATAAATCACTTGGAGATGAGGAAATTGGCGGTGTTTGTCTGCCAGCAGTTCATTCCCAGCATGCCAGGCCTGGCCGAGCAGGGTGGCTGTGCTGGGCAGGTTGCATAGCTGAGGTAGGAGGATGAGCAAACACCCTTTGCTGTCCTCGGCGTCATGGGGAGGGGGTGCAGAGTTATCTCAAAGAGCCAGTCCCCAGCAGCACAGGAAGAGGAAGCAGGGTGTGAAGCAGCCATGTGCAAAGGTGAGAGTGGAGGGACCCTTCCCATTCTACCCCTGCAAAATTTGGGTTGCACCAACACTCTCCATAGTGCTCTCAATAGAAAGCTGCATAGATAACCTAAAAATAAAAAATAAAAGGTCTATTTTCAAGCATTTCCCCATCACTAGCTCTAGTGTTGGTGTTTTTTCCACTCCATGCAAGAAATCTTCTACTTTGTGATCCCTCCCATCCCAGGCTATGTTTTGCAGGAACAGAGCTGGTGTCCAACAACCTTGCTAATACTCCCAGGCTGGCTGGGGTGTAGTATAAAGGCACATGCAGCTTGCTTCCCCTTCTCCAGCTGATGGGAAGTCAGGAAGGGTGATATTTTTTTACTGGGGAATCAGCCAGAGGAGCAGGCTGAGCTCATGGATATTGAATCATAGCAGATGTCTGTAGTTTTTGACTGTAAAGAGTCTGTCTAGAAGCACCTTTGGCACCTGCACGGCTTGATTTGGGGTGTCTCAGTGATGAACTACTTAACAGGGAAAGCGCAAGGAGACAGAGAGTAGGAAGTGCACCTTTCCCATCCCCATTTTCCTCGCGGCTCATGACAGCAGGAACTGTTTGATGCAGCTTGTGTTCCCATCTATTCTGGAGCTGAAGCTGTGAAAACAAATGGAGGCTGATTATGCGCCACTCTGAGGAATGGTGCGGATGTGAGAAGCAGCAGAAAAACTTGCTCACTTGGTGTTTTCCTGAGTGTCTGCCAGAGCTGCATCTGCTCCTTGGCCAATGCAGCGCAGGATCACTGCCTGACTGCTAGAAGAGAAGAATTTGAATAATTTCTGTCACGTGGAGGAAGAGGGAGCAGAGACCCACCCTGGAAGCCTTTCGGAGCTGAAAACTGATGCTCGTGTTCATTGACTGCTATATAAGATGTATCAATGTATGGATTTTTCTTTCTATTTTTTTTTTTTTTTCCTTTTAGAGTAGTGCTTTTCAAAACATTTATCATTTCAGGGGTTGAGCTTGAAAGGGCTCTGGGGTTGTGCACAAGACACTCTTTTAGAAACCTTGAATCCTTTATTGAGCAGATCCTAAAATCCTACTCCTGGTGCCCCATTGTGGGATTATAAATCAAATCCCCCCTCTTCTCTCTCACTTATGTACCCTGAGTCTCCTTGTTCCCTGCTTTCATACATGGAGATGTGTGTATGGATCAAACCTCTGCCCAAATGGACTGTTCTGAGTACTGGGCCACATAAAAGGCAGAAATATCCAATAAAATCTGACCTGGTGAAATTAAATAAAGTAGGAAAGCTACAGGCAGAAAAGCTCTACAGAACTGCAGCAAGAGCTGCTGAAAGGTTTTCTCCAGTCCCACCTCATGGCCTCAGCAGATCCTCTTGCTCATGGTCTGTCTTGGAACTGGGAGGGAGGCAGGAGCATGAACAGATGTGATTCCTTGTAGAGGAGGGAGGCAGGAGCATGAACAGATGTGATTCCTTGTAGAGGAAGGAGGCACCTGGGTTCATGGTAAGGAGACCCTCAGGACCTTCCAGACACTGGGCTGGGAGAGCCTTCTGCTGCCCTTTACCTCTCCTCTCTTCCTATCTCTCAGCACCACCTCTTCAGAGAGCTGGGACTGGTTTAAACCCATTTATTTGAAGCCAAGGAAGGAGGAAGGTGGAGAAATACAATTACTGTGTCAGTGATTTATCTTCTGCAAGGTACCCAGTGTGCAGTGTGTCTGCTGGAACAAAAATCACCATTCATCTGGCCCTGATAATTCCATGAACAGCTCCAGGTCCAGAGATGAAATAGAGCCATTCCCAAGGAGGTGCCTGAGTTTTGACGGATCCCTCAGACAGCTGCTCCCTCTGGGATGAGCAGTGCTCTGCTGCAGGACAGACCTCAGCAGCTCCATGTGCACCCCAAACCAGGCCCTTTCTTTATCCCCATCCAAAGGGAAGGTGCTGGGGGATCCACTGTGGTACCACTGGCACTTCCTCAGGCTCTCTGCTCGGTCTCTAATCCCTAGAGATATGCTGGGTGTGTTTGGAGGCTGGGAGGGATGTGGGTCTCTGGGTTGAGCTGCATTTTTATCTATTGTCATTTTAAATTGCATTTAAAAATATGATGAAAAAAAAAAAAAGGCGTTTAATTAGGAGGATCCCAAGGCCTGCTGTGCTCAGGTTTGGTGAGGGGTAGGGAATGGAGCTGGGAGCATAACAGGGATATAACAAGCAGTAAAACATAATCCTGGGATTACAGGCAGCAATTAGCACCATGGGTATGTCCATATCACACTGTGCTCCTTGTCCGTAGGGCTTGGGATAAAACACAGGGACTGGATTGTGCCTCCAGCCCAAGCTCACTCCATGCCTCAATCCCTGGGTTTGGGCTAAGGCAGGCTAAGACCCATGAGCTGACACTGTGCTGGATTCCTGCAACACGTTGGCATCACAGTTCCTTGGGGAAAATAATACCTGGATGATTCCAAGGAGTGCCCATCTGGATGTGAGTGGGGGAGAGATGTTGGCAGCATCAGGAGGTGGGGGAGAGGTGCTCCAGAGCGCAGGATGAAAAGAGGAGAACATGAACTGCAGCCGAGGCTCTGCTGAGTAAGGCTGAGCTCCCCAGTGCCCTGTGCCCACGTTCATGGCTCAGCCCACACTGGGTGGGAGCAGGCGGCACCAGGCACATCCAGGCATCTTTCCAGACCTGTGGATTACAGCTGGAGTGGGGGCCTCCTCTCCAGAGCAAGTCACAGCCACCCTGGTCTGCCAAAAACCATCCCCAGCACCACTGAGAAGCCACAGTGATGGGTTTGCAGGCAGCCAGGCTGTGCCACAGCACCATCCACCTCCTCCAAGATGGAGGCAGATGGAGACAGCACAGCCCACTGCAGCCTTTTACTCCTGGTCTGGAAAATGGAAAATTCCCAATGAATAAAATGGGAAATTCAGGAAGCTATCCGTGCTTACTTGTTAAGGAGGCATCAGGTCACAGCAAATGATGCAACTTTTCCTGGGTTGGAACTAGATGGTCTTTAAGGTGCCTTTTAGTCCAAACCACTCCACAAATCCACGATTCCATGCCACAATCCTTCCCTGGCCCAACAGACCTGTGCAACCTGCACCTCTCAAACAGCTCTGGATGTTTTCTTGGGAGAGGGCATTTAAAAATCTCGGCTATTTCCCAAAGGGACTGGCTGCCAGCAAGCTGGTGTCAGGAGCCGCCACACCACAGCACAGCACCTGCGAGGCATTATTTCCTTCCCGGACACAGCTTTGCCTTTTCCAAATCTCTTCCTCTTTTTTTGAGAACTGAAACCCCACTTAAGCTGTGAGGTTTGTGCCTTTCCTGGTCCCTTCCAGCCCCAGGTGTCCCTCGTGAGCCAGGCCAGCAGGCACCTTGTTTACACAGTGTTCCTGGTGCTGAGCCACTGCGGCTGCTTTTTGGAGAGGTGACAGAGGTGACATGTGCCTTAGCAGGGCAGAGAAAATGCCCTACGTTAATCCAGGGATAAGTTGCAAGGAACGTTGCCCTTCCAGGAAAAGCAGGCATGTGTGGTCACCCTCCAGGCACCAAGCTGTGGGTTTGCTGTGGGCTCTGTCCCATCCCAAGGTTCTGGAGTGGTACCAGGAGCTCAGGGAGGCAGTGGGGGAGTTGGCATCAGCCCAAGAGGGTCAGCACACACCCCAGCCAGCTCAGCCCTAGGCAGTGTGGAAAATACCCTGTGCATGGAGAGATGTGCTGGGCAGCCCAGACCAGACTGAGAGGTGGAGAAAGCAGCTGGGGAGCCAAGGAGGATGATGGAGGCAGATTTTCTGGGAGCAGGAATGGAGCACCAATAAGAAAGGAGAGGGTCACTGAGAAGCACAGTGGAGGACACTTTCCTAGCACTGCTTTCTCCAGAAATAACACCCTTCCCCAGACACTCTGGAGACTCCTCTGGCTTTGCACTGTCCCCAGCCTGTTAATGTTTAACCCAGCAGCCAGCAGGGAGGTGGTGTCAGCCTGTGGGGATAGCAGTGGGTGTCTGGGCACACATGAGGTCATGTCCCTGCACTATGGGACCCCCAAGGCCTCGTGTCATCAGCAGCACCTGGCTCCTGTGCTGCTTCTAAACCCCAGGACTCAGAAGGAAGGGGCTTTTCCAGGGAGAAGTTCATTTGGGAACGGGGCTGATGGGGCTGTGTAGCCTGGGATACCTTGGCTTCTTGGGGAATAAAAGGGGGAGGATGCTGAGTCAGCCTCCCCCATGAAGCTCAAAGCTTGGCAGGCAGAGCCTTGGGGTGATGCAAGGTGTGAACCCCATGTGTTTGCACACACCAAGCTCCTTTTTCCCCAGGAACATCATCCCCAGGAGCTCAAGCAGGCCCAGGCCTTCCAGGGGTGGTTGGTGCCATGTTTTAGGGAGAGCTCTGGTGTGTTGGGGGAGAAAACCCACAGTTCCCTTGTACGCAAACAAAACTTGACTTTATTGCCTTTAAAGTGCAACCAGCACAAACAGTGGAAAAAGTGCAAACACTGATAATGCTCGGAACATTTTGAGCTGTGCAAACAAGCTGGAGGTGGGGGAGTGTGTTGAAATGAAGGGGTGAGGAGGCCAGGAGGAGGAGAGGTCCCTGCCCCAGCAGCCTCCCAAGCCCTTCATCCCCCCTCCCGAGGTGCCCCAGGCAGTGATGCTGACTCTGGGTTGGGGTGGGAGCAGCCTCAGGGTGGGCAGGGCTGAATGGGAGCCCCACAGAGCACAAACCCCCACCAAGACGGGATGCAGATATTATTACAACATTTTTAGCCCCAGCCCCAGGCTGTGCCCTGCCCTGGCAGAAGGAAAAGTGCCAGAGCCACCCCCCCAGAGCCGCTGGGACAAAGCAGAGCCATGCATCCCTTGCCTGGTGGCTGCCCACACAGGGCATCCAACCCTGTTTCAGATGCCTTGTGGTGGTCAGAATGCTAGCCCTGCCTTGATTTTTTCCCTTTTTCCCCTATCCCACCTCCTTTTAGCTGTATTACACACACCTGGACTCTCCTGAGCCTTGCTCAGCATTTTCTGTCCCATCTAGATCTCCAAAGCCTCCTCCAGGTGATGAGCCAGAAGTGGCTGCTGTATATCCCAGCTTGCCTGGTGGCACAAATCCCTGTTTTCCACCACCCTGGGCCCCTCAGGCCACATTTTCCTCTGGATAGAGGAGGATGATGCACAGGAGGCTCAGTCCTTGCAGAAATGAGATAGCTTATAGGGAGCCAGAGCACCAGTGCCATAAGGAGGGACTAAAATCCAGCTCCTCAGGAGACATTTAGGCTTCTTCCTCCTATTCCTTAGGATTACCAACCAGGCTGGTAAAAGCAGGCCACTGCAAGCTGGATGAAAAGAAGAAAAAGATCACCAGAGAATCAGGCAGGGTGCAGGGACCTCAGCCCTTCTCCTGTCTCCATCCCTCTGGATCCCAATACACCAGAGAATCCTCCTGGGCTGTTTTTGCTGGCAGGCTGGGAGGGGAAGAGGTGCCTGGAGTCAGGGCAGCCCCATCTCAATGCTCCAGCTGACAAATTCCCATCAGATGGGAATTTTTGGGAAACCGGAGACCCAACAAGCCTTTCCGTCACTGCTTGAGATCAAGCCAACTTCCAGCACCATCACTTATTTTCATACATCCAGGATGACCAGAATATTGGGAGGAATTAATGTCCTTGCCAGACCTACCCCAAACCAGCCAGTTCAGCATGTTACTGAGGGTTGGGACAGATAAACAAAATGAGGATCCTCTTGCTTTTGTAAAGCTTGGGAAAACAGGCTGGAGTACAGTACATAGCGTAACAAAAAATAGACATACTGGGCTGAGTTCAGTTGCTTAGAGACAAAGTGATCTGGTTTTCAATTTTTTTATAAAGCCAAAGCTTCCTTTACTTTTGCTTCTAGTTCTGCCAAGTGTCTTCTGAGTGAAGTTTTGGGGATTTTCCCAGCTGGACTCCATGTCTGGTAGGAGAGGCCAGGAGTGCCTGCAGTGCCCGGTCTTGGAGCAGAGAGGTTACACACATCAGATGTGATACCTGGGCTAGTGTTGGCCCAGTGTGGCTTGTGGATATAACCAAAGCTGGAGGCCAAAAGCAGTAAGGGATTAGAGGAAAACAGGAGTTTTCTCAGGCATGTGCTGGGTGCTGTTGAATGGCTTCAGCTTGACAGAGGGCAGGGTTAGATGGGATAGTGGGAAGAAATTCTTCCCTGTGAGGGTGGTGAGGCCCTGGCACAGGTTGCCCAGAGAAGCTGTGGCTGCCCCATCTCTGGCAGTGTCCAAGGCC
>VYZQ01056644.1:12641-38471 GCA_013400655.1 Mystacornis crossleyi
ACCCCATCCCATCCCTTCCCATCTGCCCATAAAATCCCTGTATGCTTGGTGCATTCAGGAAAATCTCCCCCACCACAGCAACCATAAACCAAGACACCAAAAATGGGGTTTATTCCCCAACTGTTGCAAAAGCATCTCCCTCACTCTGCCTCACAGTGGTACCTGGAGCAGTGACACATAGCAGTTGGCACCCCAAATCCGAGGGCTGGAGCAAGTGGGGGATTTGGAAGCTCTCCGGGAACACACGAGCCACCGAGCCAAGCCGTTGTTCTCATTTGTTATTCAGCATTGAGGAAATCTGCGCCATTCGTTCTCCCGGCAGCCTCCCCATCCTGGAGGATAATTGATGCTAACGTCATTTCATTTCGGTCCAGCTGCTGGGCTCAGGAACAGATGTTTTACTGTTCAAACTGAACACGCGGAACCAAAAAAAAAGCAACAAAACCCGACTAATTTGTGTTTGTGGTGAGGTTAGCTGCAGCTTCCTCTCCCCAGAAATGTGAGAAGGCAGAGCAGCAGTCCCAGGGAAGACCCAGGCCTCTGGGAAAGCCAAGGTTTATACATCCAACCTCCAGTATATGATTCTACACCCCACCTCCAAAATTCTGCCCTGTCCAACAGGCAGGCACTTCCAGCAGAGAATCATTTCCTTAACACTGAGCTGTCACCTTCAGGTAGGATGTGTAGCCCTTGCATCCTCCCAGGAGCAGGGATCCACCTGGGTTTTACACGGAGGAGCACAGCACATGCTCAAAAGCAAAGACACACCTCTCCTCCAAGGAGAAGCCAAAAATAGGTGCAAAATTGTGCCACTGGTACATGGATTTTTAGAGCTCAGCCTCTTGTGAAAGAGCTCATGGACAGCACCCTGCACACTGAATGATCCAGAGCTGGAGTGCTGCACTCACAGCCATGCTGAAAATCTCCCAGGAACGCACACATTGCTTCAGGAGCATGGGATGGAGGGACGAGGTCCATGACTTACTCTGCAGCAGGTGTAGGACAATACCTGGAACCACAGGCTGGTCCAGCCAAGCTCTCCACTGCATCCTGAAGCATTCCTGTGAAGCCACCACCTGGCAAGCTGTGGAGCAGGTGGAAAAACCTTCCCTGTCTGCCAAAAAGAGAGCTGTTCAAAATGGAAAATCTTACTGAGGAGCCATAAAAAGAAGCCATGAACCTACACGGGTTAATAGATGTTTAATATTGATTTTCACTCTAGCAGCAGCAACCCTCTAGATAAGAACAATTCTCCCATGCAGAACTGTGAAACACTGGTTTCTCTTTTACAAACTGTTGGAGGAGCTACCAGAAGGGCAGGTATAGGTGTTCTCCTTGCTTTACCTGAGGAGGCACATTTGCTGTAGGTGAGAAATAAAGCCCCAGAAATAAAGGGCTCTGAAATGTCCACAGCAAATTGCTTGGGTGATTTTCCCCACAGGGCTGCCTGCAAGGCTGATGGGAGCATCTTTTGACACCTCCTGGTGTGTGCTGCCTGCTTGGCAATATTCCTGTGTTTTCTCCCTGTTCCACAAGAAGCGGGTGGGAGGGATCTAATCCTAAGGAATCCAACTCATGGAATACCGTGTTCTCCCTCAGGACACTGTACAGGAGCTGGGACCTGGCACATGGTTTGAAAAGCCCTGGCAGGAGAGTGACCACAGCACCTTGTCTTAGAAAGCTGATGGTGGGGAAAAAGACACTGACTTTTCCTGGTTGCAAATAATACACCTTGACAATGAAGAGCTCTGGGCTCTGCAGCACCTGTGCAGGAAATCCAGATCTGCTGGGGATAGACACCAGATGTGACTGTCCCCTTGAGAAGGACAGTCTGGGGAAGGACTCTGTACAGGCAAAACACAGCAAGAGGCTGGAGGTGGAAAATATCTCTTGGATAATCCACCCCTTCCCATTCAACTGGGTGAGCAGCAGGGACAGAGTCGGTGAGTGTCCCCCCCCACCCATGCCTGGTGACAAGTTGTTCCCACTTCCAAACAACCTCCCTGCATCCCACCTCAGGCCCATGGATGCTTCGTGCCTGCTGGCTCCAGCTTCCCAGCTGGCTTGGCATCAGCCCATGGCCACAGGCGTGTTAGAGCTCTGAGCAGGCAAGGGGAGATGCTGGAGAAGCCATCACAGCAAGCCAGTGGGATTTGATGACCCTGGGGAGCAGCACTGGCCTAGGAGCCACCCCCTTGGCCAGCAGAGTCCCTGGGAGGGTGTCCAGAGAGGTCACTGGAATCTTCAGAGGGTGACATTGCATGGGGGCATGTTGGGAAGCAAAGAACTGGCTGTAAACTCAGAGCTGGGTCAGCTATATGTACAAAGCCTGAGACGAGATATCAGAAGGAGATGCCATGGAAAATATTTACTCCGTGCGGTCAGTGCACCCTCGGCTTCTCTTTGGAGGGGACTTTGAACACAGGAGGGCGGACGTTTCCCTTCTGCAGGAGAGAGGCCAGGGAGAGCAGGCGCTTCCCTCCACTAGAAAGATAAAAAGTACAAACGGAAAGTTTTGTGCATAAGGCAAAGCAACTGAGCCATCATCTGCCGGCCACTGGGTGCTTGCTAATAGGGGAAACTGCCTGTTTTGGAAAGAAAGGGGTGGATCTCTGAAAAAAAGGCCTGGGGGCAAAAAGCACTTGAGGGGATGCCCTAGAGCAGAGCCATGGGCAGGCAGTATGACACAGGAATGTGCAGGCACGCTCTGGGTTGTGTATAGAGGGTAAAAATCCTCCCAAAATTGTGTGATGGCTCAGAAAAAAGACCTCAGTTCTCATATCTGGCTGTTTCCAGCAATAAAAACAATGCTTGGCATCCTCTGCTCCCGAGGTTCAGCTTGTCACAACCTTTGAGGTTCAAGCTGAGGTTTGAGTGTTGGTCTTGCTAAATCACATCAGTGTGAGCATCTCTGAATGAAAGCAATGTGTGATTGATCACTGTTGGGTGCTTGGGCCACCTGAACCAGGTGAGGCCAAGCATTTGGGTGGCTCAAGCAAAGAAAATCATCTCCTAGAAGATCATCAGGAAAGGCAGATATTTCACACCTCATGAGGCAGAGCTCTCAAATGATGACTCCCAGCATGTTGTGCTTGGCCTAATTTCCAGGCAAACCTCTTGTCTTAAAGCAGGGATCTGATACTTGCTGCCCTTTCTTGCCACAGCATCTCTTGCCACAATTTCTGGTTGGGTCAGTATCCCAGGGGAGAGTTTCTCTCTTTATTTCAGGCTTAGAGGATAAATTGATAACTTTCCTCCAAGGCCCCCAAGGGGACTGTGACTCCATCACCACTCACAACTGAAAGGGGCAGGGGCAGCTGCCAGTGCTGCTAGCAGTGACTCAAGAGGTGGGACTCCAGCCCTGCTGACTCACTTCCTGTGAGCCCAAGCCCTGGTGAGAGGCTTCCCTTGCATCACTTGCTCTGGAGATGATGAAGGGACCCAAGCTGTGTTTTCAAGATATGCTGTGCTGCTTTAAGCCCCCACACATTCTCCTTTTCTAGGTCTTTCCCTCCCTTTCAGCTTTTGACTCCCCATGTTGCCAACTCATCATTCCACTGAGCAAGCGTGGTAGGGGTGGCCTTCTCCTCACCCTTCTCCAGTTTGTCCCAGTCTCATCTCAACATCCTCAGCTCCCTCAGCACAGGGTGCCTGTTGTCCCACCAAACTAATTCCCCGAGACCACTTACACCAAGAGCCCCCCTGTGCAGTGGGGTCCCCAGCTTGGCACAACCAAACCCTCACTCCCCTGGGACTCTTCCAGGAGTGAGAACAGTGGGAGGGCTGTCCCCTGCCTACTGCCTTGCTCTTCCACCAAGATCCTGGCACCCACCCACCCCTTGCCCCTCACCTAAGCTGGGCACTGCAGTGGCCAAGACACTTGAGTCCCTGCTCAGCTGTTGACTTCAGTCCATCCCTGAGGAGAGAGATGGGGATGAAGAGTTTCTCCAGGCTCCAGGGTGGAATTTCACTCACTTCAGTGACCTAGTGCCTGTGGCGAGCTCTAAAAATACAAACAAAGCAGTGGGCGGTCCAAACCCACCCTGTGTCCTGCAGAGGGCTGCTCAGCCAAGCCCTACCTCCCTGGTTGAAAGAAATTAAGCTGAAGGCTGAAAATTAGGGCAAATTTGCTGGAGACCTGGACATGGAGTCAGGAGCAGGAAGGTTCTGTGTGCCCTTCATGTTCCTTGCTTTAATAAGCCAGACCACCCAAGCTCATCCTATCTCCCCTGGGTTCTCCCATCCCTCTGACCACCCTGTTGCCCCTCTCATCCGGCTGCAGGCAGGCCAGGCTGGGTGCAGGGGACACAGCAGTTCCCTATGCCATGGGGATCACATCCCCACCCACCGAGATCATCCCACCCTCATGGTGTCCTTGTCCTCAGCCCACTTCAGACAAGCCCCAAAGCAGCAGCAGGAGCTTTTCTTTCCCATCCTCACCTTCTTGACTTTATGCTCCATAGCAACTAATTTCACCCTCATTCCTTTCTTTTCCAGGTCTCCCGTTCCCCCCTCTTGGGATCGTCCATACTCAGTCCTCACATGGATGTCATTAATAGAAACCATCCCTAAGCCTGACACTGGTTTATTTAAAATGATGTTTTGTGATTGTAAAACCCCCTTCTCACCCTGCTCCTGGTCACACCTGGGGGCCCTGGCACCTGCCCCACCTTCGTCCCCTTGCATGTCCCCATCCAGCATGTTCCAGGCACAGGGAGACAAACGGGACAGCAGGCAGCGGACGTCACTGTTTCCATGCACCCAGCAATAAACAAGTTCTCCCGGGAGGCAGGGGAGGGGGGCAGAGAGCCCAAGGGAGGTGTATTTTTGTGGGCAGGCAGATTAGGAGCCGCTGGAGGCGCGCTGGCAGCCGGCAAAGGCAACAGTATTATCTGTGAATGGGTGCAGGATGTCACCCACAGGTCCTGCCGCCGCCGGGACGCCGAGCTGGGGAAGGGGAGCGTGGGGGAGAGGTTTGTCCCTCGGCCAACGGGTTGTTCCTGGCTTTGGGAGAACGTTCGGACCCGGGCTGCACCCGAGGAATATCCACGCACCCTGATATGGAGAAGCTTCCCCGTCCCCAGACTCCCAGTGCAAGCTCCCCCCGCCATTCCCACCGCTCCTGTCCCCCCGCTGGTTATGCCCCCTGCCCTAGGACACGCTGTCCCATGGGCTGCCACCCCGGGAAGCCACCAGGCGAGTGAGCTCCCCGGGCAAGGAGCAGCAGATGCAGGGACCCGATTGAGTTACAGGCCAGTGGTGGTCTCAGGTTTACCAGCTCTCTGCCGTGTATGCCGTGCCGGGAGGATTCCTGGAAGCAGGAGGTGATTTCACACTCCTCCCCGTGCTGCACAAACAGGCAGGTTGTGCCAAAAGCACAACTCTTCACATGACTGCTGCCGATATTTCCCAAGCGGCTTGCAGGGAGCAGCTGCCTCTTCCTCACTCCCCTCCTCCTCCCTGGCTGATCCCTTCCCTTTTTAAAATTCTCCTTCCCCTCCTCTTGCCTCTAATTTTCCCCATCTCTTAATTTAAAGCCATGCCAGAGATGCTGGAGGTCTCTAGTCTTCCAAGAGGATGGTTAAATCCTGGGTTTTCCTCCAATCCTGTGCTGTGAGGCTGCTCAGGTGACACCAGAGCCCCGGACAGCCCCTCTGGGGTGGAATAAAGGAATAAAGTCCTGGAGTCCAGACTCTCTAAATGGTTTTTGGAGCTCTTATCTGCGTAGGGAGACAAGGTGTGAGTCTGACAATCACTTGCAAACCCAGGCATTAGGACAGCAAGCCACTTGCTTGCTTGTGCTCCCTTTTCCCAAGACCCATCGTGCCTCTGATCCCAGCAGGGCAGGCCAGAGAGAAGCAAATCTTCCCAGATGCTGGTCCAAACTGGGATCCCATAACTGGCATTCAGTGAATGAATCATTCTATGCCCAGGCATAGTACAGCCCTGGCTTTACAGCCTGGTGTAAATCATTTCTTGTCCCTCCCTTTTGGGAACAGCATCACCCACAGCTGGGCTTTACCTTGTGCACCACCTGAACTACCCCCATGACCTCCAGCATCATGTCCAGCATCTCCTCAGGACTCCTGATATATTTTCTCTCTGATTTGCTTTAAATACATCCCTTCCTAAGACAGATTGTTCACATCTTTCAGAGGGTCTTGTGTGTCCAAATCTTTCTATTTTTATTCCAGATTTCTTTTTGAGATAGTCTGGAAGGAGTTGCCATTCGGGCAAAGGTTTCCCGGGGATATTTTTACACATTTAGGAAAACAAACTACAAGATCTAATCTTGCAAAAACCCCTGAAGTGTTTTGTTGATACACCTGCACAATTCCTTTGTGGCAAATGAAACAGTTTCAAGTTGAAAGTTAATTTAAACCTCATGGGCTTTTTTCTGGAGTTCATTTTCCCCCTGTAAACAAAGAGCCAATTTAAATTTGCTCTAATTTGTGTAAAATTCACTCTGAGAAAAGAAAAAGATTTGTAAATAAATGGTTGGATTTGCAAAGGGTCAGGAGAGCATCCACCCCATTGAGTGGGCTCTGGAATATGGCTGGCCAGTACTGCTGCATGAAAATGAGAGGAAAGGAGAAAGGGAAGGGAAGGATGTGAAAAGAAGCAGCAGATAGCCCCTGCAGGACTGCAGTGAAATGCCACGAGCACCCCAAGTTTCAGGTGACCACCCCCAATGCTCAGCATTGGTGCCACAAAGTGATGGCCCAGCCTTGACACCGTGCAGGGTCTGAATCCCCATCCCACACACGGGAACACCCTGTCCCAGCCTTCGCAGCACAGGGAGAGCTTGGGAGGGCCCCCAGGCTGATGTCATGGGTGTGAGTTATCCTGACCCTGGCTTGGAGGGTGAGGATCCCTCCCTGTAACTTCCTCAGACATCTTCAGCTCCTCCGCAGGCTCTGTCCCTCTGTCACATCTGGGTCCTGTTGTCCTCCTCCACTAACTCCCTCCCACCTTCCTTTAATTGCAAATACCATGGAAGCCCTGGCAAAACCCCAATTAGCAGCCACGCCCCTGTCAGCACCTATTATCTCCTGCACGGCCGTCCCCTCAGTGAGCTGCTTCAAAATAAAGGCAGAAGGAGGTTGCCTATGGGATGGAGGAATTTTCCACTGGGTGGGTACAGCCAGCGTGGGTCATAGGATGCAGTGCCCTAGCTTGCATCACCCACCAGCACCCTGAGAGGCAGCTGTGCCCATGAGCAGCCCCTTCCTGTGCTGGCCAAATCGCGGGGGATTGCCCAAAAGAGGCACCTTCCAGCTGAATCTGAAACACCCTCACCTCATTCCAAGGGGGACAGGCCTCAATCTCCAAGTTCATGCCACAGGGAACACCAGCTCACTTCAGACTTATTCAGCATGACCTTGGCACAAGGTTTCGTGCATGAGGTGGTTCCATGTTGACCCCTGTCCCTGGACAGGAGGACTGAGCAGGGGATGTATCTCTGTCCCATCAAGCTGCCTGCAGGGATTTTAACAGAGCCCAGCCCTGCTGGTGATGGTCAGGAGAAAATGATGAAGATCAAGAGCTGTTTGAGGAGAAAATAGGGACTGAGGGTTCCTTGATGATGCAGACACATCTGAGAGGGAAGGCACCCTCAGCTTTCCTGGTGGGTCATTTCCTCCCTGCAACACTCCCTGAGCACTTCTCAAGCTGTTTCAAACCAGCTGAACAGCTGGCAGAGCACTCAAACCACTTCCCTCGGCCACAGGCAGTGAGATCCAGAGAGTTTCCAGGGGAAAAATCCACTGTCCAGTCCTGAGCCCGCTTCCTGGCTGGCCACCAGCTGTCTCCAGCTCCCTGCCACTCCACATCTGGAAGGGAAGCATCAGGAAGGGCCACACTGGGCACTTCCCCTCCGCACATCTGGGAATTGAGAGCGCTGTTTCATTGTGCTGGGGCAGGGAGGGTTTTTCTAGTGTTCTTATTCCAAGCTGGCCCAGAGTCCAAGGGAAACAAAAGCTTCTTCCTTGCCAAAGGGAGGGCTGACTGAAGGCAGCCACAGGAGTCTGTAGCCCAGGAGGACTGGGCTATTCCCTGGGGTCCTAAAAGCTGCATTTTGGTGTTTAAATTTAGCCCTAGATTGAAATTGTGCAGACATGAGCCCTTCTGGAGAGCCAGCAGCCTGGCCAGCATCAACATGAACTTCATGTATGCCCTTCCTTCCCTGCAAGCTCAACCCCTGAGCCTCCAGCCCCTAGATGTGCTCCACGGGCCAGATCCCTGACAGAGAAACACCCCAGACATGCTCCGGAGAGCAACGATGGCTGAGCAAGGCAGCCTAGATGGAATAACACGCTTTTTTGGCTATCCAAACTGCAGCAAGACAAAGGAAGATGCTTGCAAGTTTTTCTCTCCTCATTAAGGAGATGACAATGAGAACTTTCCAGAAGTGAGGGAGATGTCAGGTGTTGACAGCCCTGGCCATGCCTTGTGTCACCTGTGCTTTTCCTGGGGCACAGAAAGACCTTATGACTTTTGGCCTCTCATACTTTGGGATGCCAGTCCTTGCTTGGGAAGGGAGCCAAGCCCTTGCTTCTATTTCATCACTATGATCCATCACCCCCACCTCACTCCTGAGCACAGCAAATGGCCACAAGGAAAAAAGCCATGCTCACAGCAGGTCTCCCCTCTACATTTAGACCTCCAGGTGGGATAGGCACTGGGTTTTTGCCTCCCAAATCCATAATTTAAAGGTTCCAGACAGACGTTCTTTCCATGGTGCTTGATCACACCACCTGGGAAGCTGGGCAGGGTCCAGAACTTGCCAAAACTTGTCACCCCCCTGCTGCTGAGCTGTATGGCCTCTGCCTGAGCTGGCCACTGGATTAAAATGGGCAAATAAGGAAGCAGGAGGAATGCTGTTTATTTGCCGGAGTTCTGCAAACAATTCATATGGCCTTGTCCTCTGGATGAACCTGTTTTGATAAGGATCCTCTTCATATTCCAATGATTCCTGAAGAACAGAAAGTTGAGTGCAAGTGAGCCATCCTGCTCTTGTCTGCGAGGGAAATGCATCTGCCTTGTAAGACCCCTGGAAAAAGAGAGGTGCTCCAAGCTTCCAAGGCTTTTCTGCACAAACCCTGGGTTGTGTTAAAAGTACCCTATAAATAAGGTGGAAAGGAGAGGGATGGTGGGGAATCACTGGCTGACAAGTGCTGGCTGAAGAGACAACCTGACACTCAAAGAGCAGCAAAGGATAGGAATATCCCAATAGATCTTTAGGATGAATGGCAAAAAGTCAGCAAATTTTTAATATACAGAATAGTAGAATAATGAAAACAGCTGAATACCCAATTTCACAGCTTATTAAAATCCAGGGGAAGATGATCCTCTCTCTGCACACAGCTCCCTAGGGATGAACTGTGTTTCTCTGCTCTTGGGTGGGTTCAAATGCTACAGGGATGCACAGAAAGCTTTGAGCACAGCAGAAAACACAAAGGTAGCTTTGGCTGGGGTATATCACCCTTCTTTTTTCCTAAATACTCATTCAGATCCAAAGATAGATATGTAACACTAATGGGAATATGTGCTTCTCTCCAGGAAAGGGAACTGCAAGCCCATACAGCCATGCACAAGCCGGGAAGAGCAGAAACACAGCTAGCTTTGTGCTAGAAAGCTTTTCCCCATGACAAAGACAATCTGGTGCCAGTGTAAGGAGAATTAAGTGGATTCAGTGAGTGGCTTAAGCACAGGTTTTGTTAAGCCTGTGGCTCATCGAGGAAGAGGGATGGAAGGAAGACACTGCCTGCTACACAAGAGAACCATGACACAATCAAGCTTAGCTGCTCTGCTGAAGCTTTGAGTGATCCTGAAGATCTGGGGAATACAGGTCAGCTCGATTTACATCAACTCAGTGGCTCCTACAATCCCTTTTTTCCTTAGCAAATGCTTTTCTTCTTAGCCACTCTCATTCCCTCTCCTCCCTGACCACTCGCTGCCATGGCAGGCTCAGTGCTGCCAGAAATCCTCACACCTGCGGACCAAAAAGCGATTCTGCTCCAAAAAGTGGCTCTGGAAGTGTTGGGGGGATTTGATCTCCATGACCTGCAGAAACAGCCCACAGCTGAGTCAGCTCTGCAGTGCTACTGAGGGATAATAGGGAATGCTGCCACCAAAGGTGGATGCTCAGAAAACCCATGGGAAACACATCCAAGTTTCATTGGGGTTTTTCCCTGTAGAGACTGCACCAAGCCTGCCAGAAGTCAAGAAGCATTTGGACAACACTTTCAGGCACAGGGTGGGATTTTTGGGCTGTCTTGTGCAGGAGTTGGACTCGATGGTTCTCATGGGTTGCTTCTAACTCAGGATATTCTGTGATTTTGTGTTTCCCCAGGATGGGCTGTGCTTGGAGAGGAACTTGATTGCTGAGCCCCTCTGATAAAAACAAAAGGAGAATCAGCAAGCTGTAAGCACAACAAGAACAGTTTGCAGTTTTTATTGCCCCAAATAATGTCTTTGCTTTTGTTTTGCAGGAACCCCTGGTATTTTTGCAAAGACTTATTTGATAGAAAAAGGACTGGATTGCTGGACTCAAGCTTTGTTCTGCAGCTGCAAAGTGCCACCCACTCTCACTTCTCTGCATTTATACAAATACACACAACACCTTGCTGGGTTTGTACCACCCTGTTGATTTCTAGACAGGGCTTCATGAGAACAGCCCTCCCTGGGTTCCCTCTGGTTTCACAAGTGTCCAAGAACTTCCTAAAAAACTCACAGAAACCAGGGAAAATGTAATTGAAATGAGCCAAGGCAATCAGCTAGGGGAAAAAAAACTTACACACACACACACAGAGCTACATGTCTCGAGCTCTTTCCATGGGGAAGGGGAGGCAGCATTGGCCTCAACACTGACTGTGTCCCATCCATGGGGATGCTGCTTGGGAAGCTGGGAGGGCAGTCCAGCACTGCCTGCTGCCTCCAATCACACTGCTGGCAGCTCTCGTTGCTATGGCCCTCAGGTCTGAAACTTCGGAAATTAGGTAAAAGGTCTAAACATGAGGCTTTTTTTTTGCCTCCTCCCTCTCCACAGTGGTGCCCCTTGCCTAGCACAATCCCTCTTTCCTGCTGAGCTCCAGGACGAAAGCAGCTGGGATGAAGTATTAACTCTCGAAGTCCCAGGGGTTTTCCAAGCAGGAGCATCGATGTGAGACAAGAATGGTATCCCAGGGGAGGGGGAATGTGTCAGCAGATCGTGATTCCCACCTGCCCTGCGACGATGAACCGGAGAAAAAACACGTGGAGGGATTCACCCTCTCCTGCCCCTACAAGGGCATGAGTTTAAAGTAGGTTTCATGCTGGTATAACAAGCAGCTGGGAGGTTCCAAAGGATGGGATTTTTCCATTCCTTGGGTAGAATTTGACATTTTTAAGGGTGCATGCTAGACTCGGAGAGATCCGTCTTCTCCTATTCCAGAGCAAAGGATACAATGCCGACAGCCACACACATGGATCCCCGCGTTGTCCCTTCATCCCGGCGAGGGGGTGGCTCTGCATGGCAGAGGTTGGTTTGGCACAGGCTGGACCAAGGGCATCTCTGGCCGAGAGAGGTGATGCTGAGCTGGCACTGTCCCCACCCACCAGGGACCCCCGCAGAGCCACTCACCCTGTTCCCGGAGGAATCCTGCCTGTGCCCACTCGCTCTGTGCCACGCAGCCTTTCCTACACCCTCCTGCCCACCAGGGCCACGCCAGGTGTATCTCGAGAGGTACGTGAGCATCTCCACCACACCGCGGTGGGCTCGGAGGGAAGGTGCCGGTCCCGTCAGGAGTTTCAGGAATTACCCCATCCGAGCCCCTTTATGCTGCTGCCAGGAGAGAGGTTGCTTTTCCAAGTGAGAGAGCAACTGCCCCAAATTCCAGCTCTGGGAAGCTCTTGGCTGCTCAGCCAGCTGCCCCCAGACCTCGGTAGCGAGCCAGGCACCTCACTGGCGTGGGGCCAGCTCTGCGGGGGTGGGGGTGGGGGGCACGGCGAGAAAGGTGGCTTTGTTCCTCCTGCCTGCTCGCTGCTTCACCTCAGTCCTGCTGTGACACCTACGAGGTGGAGTCGTCTTTCCACAAAAAGCCTCTTGGCAGCGTTTCCCAGATGCTGCGTCACCACAGCCGGATCAGGTTCATCACTCCTGCTTTTCCCCAGGAAGACCCCAGGCCAGGGGCGATCCAGGAGGGGTTCGACCACTATCTGTTCGACGAGGGGGTTGCATTAATCCCTCTTGAAGCAGACTCCCCCATCTCTGCCTGGAACTCTCTCCCTGAAACTCACCTCCCACCCAGTACCGTGGGGTGAGGAAGCTGTGAAAAGCACTTCACACATCTTCTCTTTCAGAATCACAGAATCTTTCAGCCTTTTTTCATAGGAAGGTTAAGGTGGATAAACTACAGGTGCCAAATCCTTAAAGTCTGTTGGGAAAGGAATTATTTTCTAGCAGAACAGCTGGGGAAACCTCAAAGAGATGCTGGCCCAAATTCACCTCAGGTTTGAGATCAAGCAAGATGTCTCCTAATCAGGGGCCAGGAGAAGAGCCAGTTCACATTGCTGGTTTGAAGCTGGCCATGTCTCTACACACACATTTCTTGTTTTCTTTCCCTTGTGCCAGCAGGTGAACTGTTTGTTTCCCAGTATCTAACAATGTTTTGCCTCTCCTGACAAACACTGCCTTGCCCATCACCCAAAACCAGCCCAGCAGCCACTGGGCAACACTGCTACAATCCCTCTTCCTGCAAGTAATCTCATGGACAAATGAATCTCCATTTGGCATAGCAGCTACACTTAGGGACAGCAAATTATGACCACTTTTTGAATATCATCCTGTTCTTTGTTCATGCTCTTAACTCCCTGCTTAGAAAAAGCCAGCCTGGAAAAAAAAAAAAAGCCCTTGGATATTAAGCACCTGCAGCTCCTATGAAACATCAGCTGGGGCCATAGAAAAGGAAAGTAGACCCTATTTGAGGAGGACTTTGCTGCCTGAGTCTCACTTGGCTGCTCCCAGCACTGTTGGGTGATTTGGGCACAGTGAGCTGGGCTGGGCTGGAAGTTCAAGTCTGCCCGCTGGAACGGGCACCCGGGGCAGCCCCATCCATGTCCCAGGAGAGCAGCAGGACCCAAGCCAGGACCCACCAGGCTCATTCATTATGTGGCTGTTGGATCCCAGGCTTCTCTGACACTCTGGGATTAGCAATGACTGTTTTCCCTGCAAACTGTTTTGGATCTCAATGTATTCGGGATGCTAAGAACATGCATTCTATGCCTCGCTTCTGCTTCTAAATACAGAGCTGCTTTGCAGCACAGTGTTCTGCCTCACCACCTGCAACATGGCACCAAACTCAACAAAAATGCCAAAAAACAACGCCCAAAAAACCAAACCTGATGGGCACCACCTTGCTGTGGCACAGTGTACCCTGTGAGACTGATTTCTGGGAGGGTAGTGGGAAGTAGGGGATGTGCTGGGTGAGGAGGGAAGGTTGCTGCTAGCTTGGAGGTGTGTGTTTAGGAGGAGCTGAAGTAAGGGTTGAACTCTCTGTGTTGGTGTGATTCAAACTACAGTGTACAACCAGCTGCTCACAAGAACTCACTCCAGTGGCAGGCCAGAGACTTGTCCCCAGGTGTTGTGCTTCCCCAGCCTTCCCACCAGGTTAATAATTTCATCCCTCTCACTGAGGACAGGCTGTAGAAGTGAGCTCACCCTTTTCCTGTCCTCATTACTAGTGGTTCCTCCTCCTCCTCCTCCTCTGGGAAGTTTCCTCTGCCCAGCCACCCTTGCAGGGACCTCTGTGAACATCCCATATCCAGGCAGCAAGGAGGAATGCACCTTGCCCAAATTCCACTCCACATCAATCAGAGCAGTGGCCTCAACATGGAATCCTGCCTCAAGTGCAATGCAGTGGCAGCCAAACACAGCATCCTTTACCCCCTGATTCCAACATTGTCTTTGAGATGATAGATAATTAAACAGCACCTCATTTATCCCTAGGGCGAGCAAAGTAATGTTACTCCCAATCTCTGCCAGGGGTAAGAGTTGGGAAGGATGCCGGGCAGAGTAAAAATTAATGAGGTGTCTTCCCCTCCTCCTATTCTGTCTTGGGTTTAATGTCTGGAAAGCAATCAGCAGATGTCAACAGCGCTGGAAGACCTGATCTATGCAAGGGAGCCATGAGCCCAGCACACCCAAATGAACCCGGGAATGGAACAGAAATGTACGAGACAATAAACCCTGGGCAGCTCCTGGGTGAGAGCAACCAAGTCAGGCAGCCAAAGCCATCCAGGAGCATAATTTATTCCATGACTTCTTCTTTCTCCCACTGCTCCCATCACTGGTGGTTCCAGTCGCTGCTGTGTTGAGGACACATCCACGTGTTGAGAGCACATCCACGTGCCTCTGGAGGAGCCACCTCGATCCCTGCAGAATTGGCAAGCTGGAAACAGCCACCACAGGTACGGGGAACGGCACGGCCAGGACAGAGTCTTTGTTTATTCAATGAAGGGTGGAGGGAGGGGCAAAGCAGGGGGAAATCACTGATAAGTAGCAGAAGAATGGACCTCTGACAGCAGAAGTCCCCTCAGGACTAAGAACCAGATCTCTGGAGGTGAGAGAAAACAAACAAAAAAACAACAACAAAAAAACCCCCCACCAAACCAAACCAACAAACAAAAAACCCCCACAAAACCCCACAAAATAAACTAAAAGGAAAATCTAAAAAAAAAAAAATCAGGTTTTTCTTACAGAGAGAAGTCACATGTTTCCTCCTGACTGGAATATAATGAATTGCCCAAAGAAAGAGTCGAAACAAACAACCCAAAACCCTCTCATCTGAGGGTTCCTTGCCTTATTCCTTGCCTTTCCAGCCTTCTTCTGTCTCCAACATCCTTCTCATCCCACTCCCACACTGAACTACCCATTAGTGGGCAAACAGCAGAGGGACAGGGGTTGAACTGAGGATCAAGAGGAGATGCAATTTTAATTAATACAATTTTCTTCCCAAGTCCTTCTGTGGAAAGGACGGGGGTCTGGCCTACAGAGCATGGGCTGGCAGGGGGGTCCCTCTCATCCAGGGGTCCAGCAGCACAGGGACAGAGGAACGCCTCCTGCCCATGCCAGGGAGATGGGCCAGTCCACGGGCACATCTGCTCCTGCTTTCTTTGCTTCCCATGGCACTGATGTTCAAAACAAGCTGTTCCTGAGCCCAGAGGAAGGGCTGGCACCTGCTCATAGGTACCTGGCAGAGGGAGGCACAGCGTATCCCATGGGACAAGCACATAGTGCTGAGGACACTTCCCAGAAGTGCAGGATGTTTTGGCAGGGCTGGAGCTCTGCTCTTGCAACATGCGCAGGCAGAGTGGAGAAATACACACACACAGCTCCGGGTGCTCCTGATTTTTGGGTTCAGAAGAGGACTGCCCAATAACAAGTGAACCACATGACTAAAATCCTATCCAGCAGCAGCCCAGCTCCTCATCTTCTTGTTCCTACAGACCCCTGAGCACACACAACTATTTCACCTCCCCAAAATCCCCCAAAGCCCCAGTCTGGGAGCCCAGTTCAGAGCTGGTGTAAAGCAGCTCAGCGCTGAGGCCAACCAGAATTGCACCACTTTCCCCCAGCCCTAGATCTGTCCCAGCTCTGCTGAGAACACTTGATATCCTCCCCGAGCGCTGCCAGCTGGGTGAAATACAGCTGCTGCCTCAATAGCGCTCGTGAAAAAAAAGCCTGACATTATTCACAACAAAAAGACAAGTATTGCAGTGCTTGCTCTAGATTTCATGGCATGGGAGCAGTTTCCACTGGCTGCCCGGGGAGGGGGAGACAAGCAGGGGGAGATGAGCAGTGGGGGCTGCTGGATCTTGAAGAGCTCTTTGGGCAAAGCTGTCACAAGCTCCCACCCAAAACATCCCATTCACCTGCAGAACCCATGTGGCATCACTGCCATCCCCCTACCCCAACCTTAGCAGAGAGATTCCTAGTTTGCCAAGACCACCTCTTCGAGGAGAAGCTCCCATCTTACAAGTTCCATGACTTTCTCCAGCCCAAGATCACCAGCAAGCTCCTAGCAAGACATGGCACACAGAAGGGCTGTGTTTTGTTTCAGGAGGACCAGGCAGACTCAGCTGATGAGAAATAACAGCCTAACCCTGGGTCTGATTAATATTTCTCATTTTAACAATGTGTTTGACACTGGGGGAAGCTGCCAGCAAAAACTGTGGAGTCTGGTGCCTCATCTACCCACAGGACATGAAAACAAGGCACTGCTGTTGTCAGCTTCATCTCAAACCTGTGGGGAGGATGAAGACCTTTCCTTCTGAACCCACATGGCCCATGCCCAGCCAAATGGAGTCCTGAGGATCATCAATCCCAACTGCAGGGAGTTAAGGCAGTGGGCTGAGGCTTCTGGGGAGCCACCAAACACCCTGCCAAGCACCCACTGCTGTCCTGCACCCTCCACCCAGCCAGGATGGTGCCACAGCACCCCTGGGTTCAGGATCTCCAGATTTTTGGTGGGACAGGAATCACGTCCTACAGATGGGGCACTGGGAGGGCAGTCAGTGCTGGGACAGGTGGAGAAGTTGTTGGCACCAATGTGGTCTTCCTCAGGCCGTGTTTTCCGCACCAGTCTGGCAATCCCCCTCTGCCATTGTTTTCTGGGACTGGGATTGTGGGAGCTTCCATTTCCATTTTCCTCCCTTAGCAGCCTTTTTGAGCCAGTGAAAGTGAAGCCAAGGAGTACAGAGAGTTCAGCAAACAAGGAGAGGAGAGGAGGGTCCTGAGGTGTGCTGTTTATGCCTGGGCTAACCCTCCTCAAAAGGGCTTGCCAGGAGGAGAACTGGGTACAACCTGTTGACAAAGGAGAGCAGGGCTCCCGTACAAACAAGCTGGCTCCACCTGGGGCAAGGGATTAGAAACCTCAGCACAGCCCTCAGATTCCTTTTAGCAAACCAGCTGTGGCTGGAGGCAGGGATTAAACCCAGTGCTGAGGAATGTGGCTCCTTCCCACTGCGGAGTCCAAGTTGGCACCGCATCCCCACTCAAGACTTGGCTTACATAATGCAGCTTATGAAAGCAAAATAGCATGGCCATGCCAGCCTGTGGGCAGGATGGGAGGAAAGAAAGAAAAAGAAAGACATTTTTTGGCCGAAGTAAAGCCTCACTTGCCCCATCTCACCAGGGAGGGAAAGGAAGGGAGCAGTGAGGGAGAAAGGTCCAGTCCTCCTACAAGACTGTGAAGAGCTGCAGTCCTAGTGTTCAATCTGGAGTCACAGAATGTGGATTTCCCTCCCAGTTTATCTCTCTGACCCTGGGTTTCTCCTCAGTCAAGCAGGTTGCCATTGAGGTCAACCACTGCAGGTTTTGGGGAGCTAACCTGCAAGAAGCAGCCAGTCCCAAATCCCATTCCTTCTAAACACAGACACCTCCAGACACAGCTTGGAGATGCTCTGACCCACATAATCTCCCACTGGGAATGGAGCTCCTGGAGATGCTTCAGTGTAGAGAGCATCTACACCGTGTGTAGATGGATTGTGCCTGCCCAGAGCCTTTCTCCACATGTTCCCATCAGAGGTCATTGCACAAAAAGGAGGAATAGTCCCCAGACAGCCAACACTGGCTCAGGGTGGAGTCACAAGGATCAGACTGAGATCACCATTCATCAACCAGGCAATTCACAAGTGACATCTTTAGGCATCCAGATGAGTCATCAGTCAGTGACTGATATCCCCCATAACCTGCACAGCCTCAGGAGAAGCAGATCCTACAAATGGACTGGCCCCTGTATCAGCAAGCAAAGAGTCAGAGCTCACTTGACATCCACACAGGACATGTTGAAACCAGGCACTGCAAATAGCTTGTCAGTCCCAGCTGGAGAGCCTGGACAACCACTCACAGGTGGAGGACCCACTCAGGAGCCAGCCCAGGTCTGACTCTGCATCCAGCAGCCAGCTGGAAGCCAGGCAGACCTAAGGAGATCTTCCCTTTCAAGAGTTCCCTTCACTTGTTTCCTAAGCAGCTGCCCTCAGTTTAATCAGTAACTGAACAAGTGGGATGAAATCCCAGCTCAACTGAAGATGAATTATGGATGTGTGTGATGGCAGGACTCTCCTCCCAGCTCCACCACTTTGCTCAAAGGGGTCACAAAAGAAATTACCCACTGGCCACACCTGGCCTGTCTCCAGCACCCTTCCAGAACATGCCCTGGCCTCCTTCGAGGGGACAAAGGACCGCCAGCCACTTTTCCTAAGGCTTTTATCAGCTGAGGAACTGCAAGTGTATATCTCAGCTGGGACTCCTCCAGGCCCAACATCGGAGAAGCTGCTGGAGCTCCAAGAGGGATTTCAAGAGAACAAAGCAAGGCTGCTCTGATAACAGGAGCTTCAAGCCTGAACAGAGGCTCTTGCAGAGCTCTGCAAATCACCACCTCAGCAGTCTGTGCCTGGCTCCCTCCCTGAGGCCATCCCTTCCCATCCTCCACGGGCAGAAGGAGACGCAGGACACTCACACGGGCCACTATCAACATCCTGGGAAAAAGGGAAAACATAGACTTGGAGAAATAAAAACTCTTTTACCCAGCAACAAAAACTGCCTCTCTTCTCCACCAGGTAAGGGCATCCAAAAGACAGCTCAGCAAATCCTGACCCACCAAAGGCTGGCTGATTCCTCCTCCAGATGTGTCCAGGGAGAGGTGTGTTCAGCCAGAGGCTGTGCAAGCATGTGAAGGCTGATCTACCAAAAAAAGGTAATCAAGGAAGATCAAATAGCACTAAAAAACCCCCACAAAATAGTAAGAGAAGTGAGATGTGGATACTGGAGCAGCATCAGGGCACTCTGGGAGTGTGAAAGGGTAGGAGAAATCCAAGCAGCCACTCCTGACGCACCAGGCTCTGCAGAAAGGGAAAATCCCTCATGTCCAGACAATAACTGGGTGGCACAGCCTGGCACAAAAAGATGCCTCAGCTGTGGTCCTTGATTAGCTCATGTGCTCCAGGCTGTATTTGAAGAGAGCTGTGGCTAATCTTATTTCGACTGCCTTAAAATCCAGTTGTGGGGAAAAGCCTGGCATGTGAGCAGATATATTAATGGGTTAGGGGTAACCTTGTCTCCTAACCTGGTGTTTGATTAAAAGGGAGCACAACCAACAGGCACTTCAAAAAGCTGCTGCTATTTTTGTCTGCTTCATTTGGAGCAGTTCCTGAGGCTTGGATGTGCCCAGTAAACACTTTGTGACCTATCCCTGCTATATCATTATTCACATTTTAAGGATGTGTAAGTACAGAGAAAAGGGATTCACTTCCTCCTGAGAGGCTCAAAAAGTCAAACTGTTTTCTATGAATACGAAAGACATAAATTCAGCTTCTGAGGGTTTCAGGCTCAATTTGTAAGAGCCCATGGCCTTAAGAGGAGGCCTCCCTACCCTACAGAGCTGGGAAATGCTGTTTAGGTAACTACAAAGCAGATTCAATGAGCAGGCTCAAGGTAAAAAGTCAGAAAACAATGCCTAGAGGGAATAAACGATTTTTTTCCCCCTATACTTTTAATAATGATCTGAAAAGCCATTTCCCAGCACAATGTTGTTCCGACCTTATTTTCAGCCAGGTAATTGTGCAGTGAGTGGATAAATGCTTTCTTAGCTGAGAACAAGAGGAATCATTCAACATCAAGCTCCTGATCTAAATTTATGTTCAGGGCAGCTGGAGGAGCAAAGGACTGATGCCTGTTCCCCTTATCAGCCTGATGGACACCCTGGAGATCTTCCTCATGGACACCCAAATGGCATAGGGAGATGCTGTTTATCCCAAAGACTTTAATCCAAGCAACCAAGGAAGGTGTCCCTACCATTGGCAGGGGGGTTGGAATGACATGATATTTGAAGTCCCTTTCAAACCAAACCATTCCGTGATTCTGTGGCAAAACACAAAACCTGACTGCCCATCAACTCCTCCTGCCTTGCTGATGCTTAGTGACCAAAACTGAGCCATGTCCCCTTTCCCCAATTTTTTTATTCCTCAGGAGGAAATAGTCTCTGCAGGGACAGGGATTCAGCCTCAAAGATTCAGTGTTTATAAGTACAAGAACTTTAAAAAAACAAACAGAAAACCAAACCATATCTTGTCCCTACTTCTGTGCCAATACCTTTAGAAAAATTCCCTTAATTCAGGTGTAATTTTTTCCTCTGTAACATTTTCTTGGAAGGCATAAGAAGCAGCAGCTGCCTTGCCCCTGAGCCCAAATCAGAACAAAACTTAGAGATTTCTGGGCTCCTGAGTTACCCCAGAGCAGCCTGTGTTTGTTTTGGCCGCAGCACCCCAGCTCCCAAATCCTTGTGGCTGTGTCAGGATGGGAGGAAAGGACATGGTGTTCACTTCACCTCTGTTTCGGTCACACCCCACCCCACCAGGGCACAGGCTCAGGGTAATTTTGGGGCTGTGCTGCCTTCAATGCACCCCGGGAGGGAGATGCAGGAAAACAGTTGGTCCACAAAAATGTGATAGCAGGAATGGCCTCATCAGCCCAGCAGGATGCTCAGGTGCAGTTAATTCAGATTTAAAGGCGGGAATTGTTAAAGCATCTTCTCCTGAAGGAAGCTGCCCCTGGGGAGCTGGGGAATGGCACCACAAGCTAAATAAAGGACCACAGGAGCAAAATCACACATTTCTACTTCCTTGGTTATTTTCCTAAATTACCAGGTTTATGCCAAAGATGGACAAGTATCATTTTCTCATTTCTCTCTTTCTTAGGGAGAGTGGGAAGGGGTCTTCTTCCACAAAGCCCCCTTTTAAATTAAGTTTGCTGGAGTTTTGTTTTCTGTAGGATTTCTATATCTTGTAGAACTTGTGAGGAGGAGGCTGGGGAAATGCACAACATCTGTACTGACCTCATAACCCTCCCTGCAGACACAAGCCCAGGCCCTTTCCTATCCCAAAAGAATCCCATTCAAACCACAGCTGGACCATCACTCACCAGAGAACCAACCGCTGCTGGCAATTTCCCATTTTCTGGAGAGCACACATGGATTGGAAGACCCCTTCTCCCCCAAAAAACACCCCACAGATGAAAAGCCACATCTACCCACTATCAGAGCCAAAATCCTTTCAAATGCTGAAGGCAACACACATACAAAAAGAGGCCGCAGAAATCAGATTTAAGGTTTTGTTCTTTTTTTCTTTTTTTATTACAAAAAAGAAAACCTGTTCGGAAGAAGTCCAACTGCAACGGAATAAAACTGGCACCATCTAAGATACCCAAGCGTAAAATCCCGGAACATTTGAACTCCCCTAGCAGGAGCTGGGAGTGCCAGGGCTGGCTGGGAGGGACAAGTGGCCTCTCCTGTCCCTTCTCCTAGCCCAAATCCTGGCTGGATGGCAGGCAGCCTGCGAGAGCCAGGACACAACACTGGCATCAACAGTCTCTGTAAAACCATTCAGTCAGAGAAACTAAGAACATTATGAAAAAAAAATTTAAAACTTCCTCTCTTTTTTTTGACCTTTATCAAAAGCCCTGCTTTACTGACATGCTAGCCCTGCTGGACAGGTGACACAGGCACAGCTCTGTCCAGAACACTGTTGACCAGTCAACTCTTGGTTCAGGACACCTTCCTCTCTGAACACATCATGGCCACTCGAGTTACAGTGACAAATGCTTCTGCAGGCTTTCCACTCTGGGAACCCCCTCCTGCGAGCTCCACTCCATGCTGAAACAAATCTCATCCAAGTCTCCTTCCAAGCTCACCCTCAGTCCCACCTGGAGGCCTCCAACAGCATCTGCAAGAGCTCTGCCTGCTCTGGCTGGATGAGGCATTGGAACATAATCTCTTTAAGAAAAAAAACACTTCCATATATAATTTTTTTTGCTGTTTTTATATTTAAATAGAAAAATACTACTTCACTCTGTGTTATGAGCCAGAGACTGTTGACTTCCAGTGACAGAACCAAGAGTTCTCCCTCAATGCTCCTATGCTGAGCTTAATGCCAGAAGATTCCCAGAAACCTCAGAGTGGGTGGAGGGCAATGATCTCCCCGTCATCTCCCCCCCCAGGCAGGAGCACACGCACAGCTCCCATCACCACAGCTCCCATCTTCCCTTCTACACAGAAAGGCACCAACCCTAGAGAGCCATTGGTCTGCAGAGAGCCAGCAGCGGGGCTGACACCCCAAATCTGACTGTTTTAAGCTTTCTCCTCTCCTACTGGCTTTCTGCATGTGCAGTCTGTCCCTGGAAGCCACTGGATCCCATCGGATGTACACATGAATTAGACAAAAAAATAAAACAGTGGTTAAAAGTTCTCTAACACCCTGTCCTCCTCTCATCTTCTGAAGAGTCAACGACAAACAGACATCGATAAAACTAAACCTGCCCTCCTCCCCACCTCAAGACAACAAGAGTTACTAAGACACAAAACATGTTATCTTGTACCCTTGGGATTACATCTAGAAGGGAAGTTTAGGGGTGCGGGGAGCGTGGGGGGAGGCAGTGTCTGTGGGGTGCAGTCTGCTTAGTTCTTGTACTCAAAAGGCTCATCCCCGGTTTCGTTGAGGAGACATGTGCGCACCAGGGCCTCTGTCACAGCATAGGGGTCACAGTTGGCAGAGGGTCGACGGTCCTCGAAGTAGCCCTTCTTCTCATGACCCACGTTGCGTGGGATGCGGATGCTGGCACCGCGGTTGGCCACGCCAGCGGAGAACTCATTGATGTTGGATGTCTCATGGAAGCCCGTCAGCCGCCTGGCATTGTCCAGTCCCCCCTTGGGGTCGTAGGCACGGATGTGGTACTGGTGGCGCTTGCTCAGCTTCTCAATGGCCTCCTCGATGTGCCTGCGGAGGGAGGGAGGGACAGGGGATGACACAGTGAGGACAAGCTGAACCCCTCTGGACTGTCGTGTCAAAGTGACATGAAATTAATTGTTGTACCCAAGCCATTTCATGATGATGCCTTGTGCCCCACAACCCACTTGGCTGTTCATCCCAACACAGGGTTTCTTTCCACTCCTACTGCTAAACCAGGAAAAGGATCCTCATGGCCAAATCCCACAGGCTCCCTAGGGGGTGCTGTCTGTGAGACACTACCAGTTAAACTTCCCACTTCCACCTGCTCTCAGAGCAGAGATCTCTCAACACTGGAGTTTCTATTCATGAAGCTCAGAGAGTCATGGGCTGTCCCATTATCTCAGGGCATCACTAAAATTAAGGCATGAAAACAGAGCTGCCAGGATGAATTCCTCCGCACAGCTCCACTGACACAGGATCTCTGGATGCACTCAGCACACCAGTCCCATACACTCAGGGTTTGCGTTTTTAGGATGTTCATCTTTAAGAAAACATTGCAGCCTTGCCTAGACAGAAGCAAATGGTCTTTCTCTTTCACCATGGTTATAAAGAAATAATAAAAAAAGGCATGTGCTGAGTTTGTTTGTTAGTTCCCAGTACTGGCAGGTCAGGAGCTGGACAAGCTGTTACAGATAGTTGCATCCTGTCTGCCTGTACTTTCACCAGCAGTGGTGGAGCTGTACTGCTGGCTGAATTGCCCACCAAGCATCAATATGCAAATGTATCATTATAAAAAAATCATTATATTAAAAAAGAAGAAACCACAAAAACAAAACAACCAAAAAACCCCATCCAGAAGAAAGACTCAGACATCACACCAAGCACCTGAGCAACAACTCCTGTGTCATCCAAAGCACTGCAAAATCCTGCTGCCCAGTAAACAACTCAAACACTTACTTGAGACCTCCTTCTTCCCTCATGCTCTTGGTGCTGAAGTTGGTGTGGCAGCCAGCACCGTTCCAGTTCCCAGGGATGGGCTTGGGATCGAAGGACACCACAACCCCAAAGTCCTCGCACACCCGGTGCAAGATGAAGCGCGCGATCCAGAGGTGATCCCCCATCTCAATCCCTTCGCATGGTCCCACCTGGAACTCCCACTGCAAGGAGGAGGTGTCATAGGCTCAGTGGGGTGGAGACAGGCACCTCCCACCCCCAGATCCTCAGCACAACCACACAGCTCAGCAGGCAGACACAGCTCGGCTGCCTGGGATTTTTCCATACTCTCTTGCTCCACAAAGCATCTTAGAATGATTTACCTGTGCTGGCATCACTTCTGCGTTGGTTCCTCCAATTTTCACACCAGCATAAAGGCACGCTCGGTAGTGGGCCTCCACAATGTCCCTGCCATAGGCTTTGTCTGCCCCTACACCACAGTAATAGGGACCTGCAACAGCACAGGGAAACATCAGCCTCCACAGGGAAAAACACTGCCATTCAGTGAAGACCCAGCATGCACAGGGGAGAACTCTCAAAAGGCCTGGAGCGTGTAGAAAAACCCCAAAATCTGTTTCTCATGGAAGAACTAGCAGAGTAGAACACTGATGGAGAGCAAGTTCCCCCTAAGTTTAAGTCCCCTTCAGACCAAGAAACCAAGCAGCAAATTTGGATGTGCCCAATCCCCACCTCAGCCTTTCTGTAACAAATTTAATCTCATGGTTAGTTTTTGCCAATATCCCGCTTTCTACTGTCCACCTTTGGTTCTAGGAACACCTTGGATCCCTCAGCTTGCCTGAAGCTGTATCACACAGAGTTCAGTTCAAAAACTCCTGACTTGGTCTAGGCTCCCGAAAGATTACCTTGGGGCCCAGGGAAGCCATTGGAAGGCCAGCCAAATGGATGTCCATCTGTCCCCAGAAGAGTGTACTCCTGCTCCATCCCAAACCAGGGGTGCTGGTTGGACACCATGTCCATAATCCTGCGGCAAGTATGCCGGAGATTTGACTCTGGAACGGAAAAGCGACACAAGGCTCATGACCACCTCCACTCCCCATTTCACTTTTTTTACAGTTTGAGTGCCAGCAGTGTTGAAGAATCCCAAGCCCAGCTCTTTGTCCATCACTTTGTTTGCCCTTTACTTTCAAGGTGGGGATTATTTCTGTGTCATGCTAAGAGCACAGACAGCACTTGGGCAGGTCTCCCACTCCCCTTCACATGAACACCACCTCCACCAGGAGAAGGGAGAAGATCCATTCATTCACCTGCAGACTGGCGGTTGTATTTGAAGACCTCACAGAGAACGAGTTTATTGGGGTCCTTGCGGAAAGGGTCCCGAAACATGGCAGCAGGTCGCAGGTACATGTCACTGTTGGAGCCTTCAGACTGGTAGGTGCTGGAGCCATCAAAATTCCACTCAGGGAGATCTGGAGCAAAGAGAGGAACCAGCCACAGTGATCCAGGGTCCCTAGTCCCCAGGATGGGCTCCCTGCCACCCTCCAGTAAGACAGAGGTGAAGATGCTCATAGAGAACAGGCCTACAATAGTCCTAGCTCAGCCGATTTTGTTCCAAGTGGGGGAAGCAAAAAAAAACCCCAAACAAGTATAAAAATGTATGAGTGCAACTGCCCAACCACCCTGGGAAATAACAAGTTACTGGGCTTCTGGCCAAGCCTGAGTGAACAGAGTAGCACTGAGGACATTTCCCATGTCACAACAAGCACAGGGATGAGCAAAGCACCCAGTCCCCTCAGCTGGGGACGGCAGACCACAAGCCATCTTCCAGCTATGGGAATGAAGAGAGCCATAGAATACCCTCATCCATGCTACACGGCCTAAAGAAGGTGGGAAGGTAAATCATATAGAGGTGGAATCTCATATGGAAGGGGAGTGTGGGCCCTCACCCACCCCTCCATGCTGAGCACTGCCCTCCAGGTCAAAGCCCAGAACTCCACCCAGGCAGTGTTATCTCCTCCATATCCCAGGGGGAAAGAGGGAGGATGGGAAGCACAAAGATTTCAAAGGAGCTGTGCCAACCACTCCCTCAGAGGGAAAAGGGGAAAGGAGAGAGGGGAA
>VYZQ01056649.1:8708-23400 GCA_013400655.1 Mystacornis crossleyi
TCTGTGGGGCTGAAAGCTCACTGAACCAGAGCATGTGCTAGTCTATTTGCTGACAAATCCATTTGAAAGGCTTTTGGCTGGGAGATGGTCTGTCTTCTGGCCTTCTTACCTGTGTTTTGCACTTAAATTAATGAATGAAGTCAAATGCAGGCTGCACCTGAGCTTTAATGTGCTGGCATGGGTTTTGCCTGTGCTGGCTGAAGAATGTAGTGGTGCCTGCCAGCTGGGACTGATTTTTCTCCTTCATCAAGTCTGATGAGCAGCATGTGTAGGTATAAGGGGTGCAACCACATCACCTAATGTTCTTCCCTTGTTTTTTAAAAGATGGTGTTTGACATGTAATTTCCTGAAAATGCAGGGTTTATGTCTAGATTTTATTGGTCTCTTTTTCCTGTTCACTTCCTACTCACCCCTCCTTCCTTCTGCTGCATACCAGTGACTGATATCTTATTTTTGCAACCTCTGTGTTAGTATACAGTAGCTGCTGTTCCTGTAGCCATGGGTAGCTAAGGTGAGGTAGCCTCTGATCCACTTCTGGCAGCTTCCCTCCTCAATGCAAAGGCTTGCCACAGCATACCAACGTGCTCCTAGAACTTGGCAGCCTTTGATCTCAAATCTGCTGTCCTCCAGATGGAAGACAGATTCTTGAACAAGTCCATCATTGCCATTTCCTCTGCCAGCATCTTACCAATTAAAAAACCTTTAGGCCATTTGAAAAGAAAATGAATTGTTAGAAGCATCACAGGGTGGGACGACACTTCACATTTTTGGTTCTGTTGTGAGGAGAAAAAATGTCAGTTACGCAAGAGGAAAGATTATAGAAGTGAAGCATTTATAGCTTGGACGGAAGAGGGAGTTTGATAACCGTCTGCAGTTGTATGAACTGTGGTATGGTCATGAAGGAGAGGAAAGGGGAAATGAGGTTAGCTAGGTCACTGCTGTGGAGAAGAATGTGGGCAGGAGCAGTGCGAAAGATTGGGGTGGTAAACACACTTTAAACTGAAAAGATTTCCAGATGATTTTCTAATGAAAAAGTATAAGTTTTTCCCTCTCACACTTTACTTCCTTCTAAAATGTGGCACAAAGAGTGCTGACATTTAGCACAGCTTTTAGACAGCATTAGGTGGTGGTGGTGGTGTTTTACATAGGCTCAAATTCAGTGAGTCACCGAACAAAAAGTGTTGTGATCACTGTAAAGTGCTGTACATGAGGGGTCAAGCCTGAAGACCACATTTTCTGGTGAGGGAGACAAGCACCTTGAGAACTACATCCTCCTCAAAGGCCTTCAGTGCACTCTAGAAGGGCATTGTAGTTACGGGCTCTTACTAAGGTAAAGTGTAAAAAAACCTGCAACTCAGAGGTGAGCGATTTCTTTATTAATAATTGGCAGTCATGATACAGTTTCCTCACAGCACCCTGTTTTTCACATGCTGCCTCCCAGATTCAGCATACAGAGAGCACTTGATAGGGAGAGAAACCAGAGCTACCTAGCTAGTAGAAGTATTGACTGTGAATCCTTGTCTTGTTTCTTTTAGAAGCCTCACTGGAGGCAGCGTGCCCTTTGCTACCTGGGTGAGCAATACACTGTGTTAGAGTCTCCCTGGCAGGGCTGAGGGGAAAAAATCCAAACAAAATGAGCGTATCAAAATGCAGGAACCTTTCCAGTATGTGAGAAGTGGAGTGTTGAGATGTCCTCAGTGTGGAAGTAAGGGAGATCTTAACTCTGCTTTTTAGCAGGCTTGCTGAGGTTTTTAAAGGCATAAGCTGCCGTGAGACAAGACTTGGCAAGCGCAGGGGAGGTTTCAGTCCTGTGGTCCCATATGGTGTATGCCCCCAGCCCTGCAGCCTTTCTTGACCTTTCTTACTTACCTTTTCTTACCCTTACTGCCTTTCCAGTTCAGTTCTTCGGGTCCTTTGCATGGCTGTCCCATGGGTGCTGGAGTGTATTAGTTACACAGACATCTCTGTGGCTTTGTTTCCAGACTGGAGCTGCAGTGCAGCACCTCTCCCTAATTTCTACCAGGGAGCCATCCATTTTGCCCTCATCCTGTTACTGGCTAGAGTAGTTTATTCCATCAGTCCATCCCCCTTCCTCCTCCACTGTGGTATTTTGGAGATGACTTTGAACATTAGAATTCTTTCCAACCCACTCAGCCCAAGAGGCTAGCTAAGAAGATGGGGTCAAACCAGCCACCAACTCTGCCCAACAAAAGTGAAAATGCCAGTTGATGTACTTGGCATCTCTGGTAATTTTTCTCTGCACTTCAGTAGCACATAACAACTGGTAATGCGTGCCTCCAAATTTAGTGTGACAGCACTGTCAGCTTCCCCTGTAGTTAGGTTGGGTCATAAAGATTTTGCAATCTTAAGTATTCACTTTAAAAGAGGAACAAAATCCAAACCACAGAACATTTTTCAGCTCGTTAAAACACCAAAGGTGGTCATCCACTGAAAGCTTTTTTTGTCACAGGTAAACACATTTTTCACATGCTTCTTTAAGACACACGTGCACAATGCATATGTACGAGGTGTGTTGTGAGCAGGAGACTGCCTTTGTAGGAGAATTATACACCAAGTGGTGCTAAAGTACCGTTTTGATTACTACTGACTTATATGCAAGACTAAATGGTCAAGGAAATAAGGAGATGAGCTGTAACTGCACGTGTACCTGAGGTGCTGTTTATAGTTTGAGCCATCTCTGGTTACATGTTGCATGTGCAAATGCTGGTTTGCCTTTGAATCAATGGTATTGTACGTGGATTTTATCTTTCCAAAATGTGACCTTGGGAGCACTCCTGATCACTGCACCACCGTTCTTTATATACTTGTGGGCAGTCATTTTGCTTCAGGGTGTTTTATTTCAAAGCATGAAAGCATGACGACCTTTCAGCATTCACAGTCCTGTTCTTATATGAGCTTTCTGAGATGCAGTCAACGGTCTACTGGTTAGGACATGCTCCAGCATTGTAATAGTCTTGGGAAGAGCTTTCGTCAGCAGCGCCTTCTGGATCTAACATGTAAGTAGTGTGGGGTTTTTCTGTTAATACAGTGCAGAGGCCAGTGTTCCTCTCTTTAAATAAATTCATGATAAATCGCAGCAGGTATCCTGCTTGACATTTTCTTATTCTAGGCTTGACCTGTCGGTGAGCTTTGAGTCGCTGTCCAGAAAAGGCCAGTGTCGTTGTGGGCTAGATTTTCCAAATCACAGCATGCCATTTTTGTCAGCTGCAAGCTCCTACCACTTTGTGGGTGGTTGCATCACTGAGGAGAAAATAGCTAACGAAGGCACAATCATTGCCTCGGGACTTTGTCAAGGAAATCTCATGTGAAGTTACATATTTGTGACTTTGAGCTCCAAGGGTTTGGTCGTGCTTGCAGTAATCTGCAGATGTGGGGTCTGTTATATTCTGTGTGCATCCAGAGATTTGAAAGGGGAAATGAGTGCTAAGAAAGAGGGGTTTAGATCATGAGGGAAGCTGTCTGAAAGGGAAAAGAGTGACATCTTTAGCTTTAGAAATACCAGCACATCCCAGAAGTCCTGGGTCATGAAAGCTTTTCACTGCTTTGGCAGGGCTGAAATGCTCCGGTCAAAGTGACTGAGGGGCCATATATTCATCACTAGTATCTTGCTGAATAGCAAACTAGAGACTTTTCCCTCTGTCATTCTGCTGGAAGTCTAAAGTAGACAAAGGAGGCATGCCAGTGCAAGTTTAGCTTAATGAGAAGGCCATCAGGTTCTATATGACCAGCTTTGAGAAGAATGTCAAATCAATACTTGTCCAGCTGGTGATAAAGGATAACCTGCGCTTAACTGTAGAAATAAATGGAGGAAAAAATATGACCCACTGATATCCTTGACTTTTTTTAATGAACAGAGAATAGTAGCAGCATGTGAAACCATTAAATATGAATACAGTCTCTTGAGAACTCTGAGTATGGAGTGCTATGACAAGAAATAAGCAAATTGGCTGGACAGGGAAGTGGTTTTGTCTGCAGCCAGAAGAACAAAGAATATTTGAGTTTCTTGTTTTGGCTTTTCTTGCACTTAATACTCTTATAGCATTAGGGCACCCTAAGCACTGTTCTGCTTTGCTGTTGACACAGCATAGGGGTGAGGGATGCACAGACACATTGGAACAATTACAAGAAAGGATTAGTAGCTGTTTTGCAAGAGGTTACTATTGCAACTTCTGGGAGTTGGTTTCAAAGGCAACTGCAAGCATGAATGTCTCTCATTTGTTTTCCATGAAGAATAGTGCCTCTATAGTCTCTTGACATTTAGAATCAAATACCTCTACACTTTCCTTCTTTCTGTTTTGACCAGATAAGATTCTATAACCTCAAATCTTCTGTGTATATCCCTTTGTTTTGCAAATCCTTTGTGAAAGAAAGAAAACAACTACTGAGAAAGAGAGAAACAGGATATAAAAATAAGGAGCTGCACTCAATTCAGTCCTTTTTTTGTCTTCCGCTGAATCCCTGAGTGGCAGTGCAGTGATGCAGCACCATAACTAACAGTCTGGCATCTGCAGCCTGCCAAGCTGAACCCTGAAGGATCAAGCATCATCAATCTCATCTTTTACTGTCTGGTTTTGGCTCTTTGTTTATACATAAGCATTTAAAACTGGGGATTTTTTGGTTTCAGCCCTTGGCTGGGGCCTCCTGTGCACTGCTGTAGTTGGTGGCCCTGGACAGCTCCTGTACCTTCACCTTGTCATCCTGCCCCCTATTCAGTGCCCTTTTTTTAGTCCACAGTAGTCTGTAAGCTTCAAATACCTGCTTCTCTTCTGTCTCCTCTGCTTTTTCTTTTCTGTGCCTGTCCACAGGCTGCTTCCGAGGCACATCCCATTGCTGTTTGCAGACAAGCAGCCTGCCGTTAGTATGGCAGCAAGGTGCCCACTGACTGCCCCCAACAGATTCCTTCCTTGCAAAGAAGAGGCCTGGTTCAGCAAAAGAAATGCTTAATTAGAACTCTTTTTTTATGTTTGTGGGCTTTAAATGTAGGCCTCACTTAAGCTCATGTACGGGTATTTATCTCATATGAGACAGCCAGATATCAAATGAAGAATGTGAGCTTTGTAAAGCTGCAAGGCTTTTATCTAGCAAAGGGTCCGTGCTTGCCTCCTCCTCCTCCTCCAGACATGCAGTTGTGGTACCAGGCAACATGCTACCCAGCTGTATGTGATCCTCCTTTGGCATCCCACCATGTCAGAGACAGGCTCAGGTCAGTCTGGTTCAGGTACTTTTGCTCTAGGACAGGCATGTCACAGTGCTGCATGTCTGTGACTTCTTCAGCACTTGACCTGTGGCTCCCTCTCGTCCTCACCCAGGTGGCTTGTTTTGAATTCATGCTCAACACGATGCTGTGTAGGAGAAGCAGTGAAATTTTTGTCCCTGCGTGCTGATGTCTGATGGCACATGATAAATGCCTCACTGGTGGCTTTTTTTAAAGATCTTACAAACAAAGGTCAGGGTGATTATTCTCACTAAGTCTTAAAGCCAATTTCTGGATCACAGATGAGAATAACATTGCCTGCATTCCCCACGTGCCTGTTCATCCTGCTGTTAGGTCTCATTGCTGTGGCTGACCAGGAATGCTTTCTTACCTGCATGGCCAGAGATAAAGATGTTGGAGTGCTGAGAGAATCTAATCTCAACAAATCCCCTTTTGCATCAGAGAGCACATCTGCTCTTGGGTGTATTCTTTCAAAGACAATCCTTTAAGGAAACCTGGGAGAAGCCTGTCAAGCTCAGCCGTTGTACGTGGGCGTGAATGTAATGCGCAGAGAGGTCCAGGTGTTGTGAAGGTGCTTGCTGTAGGCTTCAGACAGAAATGTCTCCCTTGGGAACCTGTGCATCACTTGAGGGACTTTGATGTTCACGACCATTTTTAACATTATACATATTTTTAAAATGCTATATATAATTTGTCTTCAGACATTTTCAGGTCATAACTAAACTACTAGGCTTGTTCCAAATTAGGGATGGATGGCATGAATAGCACAGTGTGAGTCAGACCTATCACATGTTCTAAATTAAACTTGTGCTGAGCCAACATTGATCTTAAGCTTGTTTCTGAAAATCTCCCTACCTTACAGAGATTGTTGATAGTGTTTCTACAGAGGTTGATAATGAAGAAAAAAATAAAGCAGAAGCATGGAGGACAACTGTATGATGGGAGGACTCAAAACATGCAACTAGGAGAAGGTATTCTGAATAAACAGGTTAGTGAAATAACAGCCTCAGTAGCAGATAGGTTTTGGCTTGCCTAGCACACTTAAGAGTTCAAATTGCAAACCTCTAATGTTGCTGAAGCAGAATTGTCTCCTAATGAATACAGATGGGTGTTTCCCTACCCAGGCACTGCAAGCTGCCTGAAGTATGACCACAAAGGGCTCCTGTTTTCTGGGGGTGGGGGTAGAGGAGTTATGAGGGTAATATAAAGATCAGAAGATAGGAGGTCTTGGAGGATTTATCTGATGACCTGTCCCCCAGTAGGGGTAATACATGCTTTAAGTGAGATTTCACCTGGGATATTTTGCACAGTTCTGGCCATACATACTTAAGGCAAGTCAATTCAAGCTTGTTCAAAAGATTAGGCAGAAGAAACCCCAGCTAGTAATTTCTCCATTTTTTTTCATCATCTTATCTGAGAAGGTGAAACTGAAAGGTTTTGGTTTCTGTAGCCCAGCACAGGAAGGTAGAGTGTGATTAAGATGTTTGTCTGTGAGGGAAATGGGATCATGTTTTCTGATGGGAAGATGGGTAGCCTACCTGCAAACAAGAGGAAATTGAGTAGCAACATATGACTGTGAACAGACAATGACTGCTTTTAAGCTGAAAATGAGGAAGGCTCCCGGCTACCAGAAGAATGAGACTCTGGAAAGAGCAGGGTCAGCAAAGCCGAACAACTTGTTTTTAAGACTGCATTAATGAAAGTCATGCTATTGCAGGTGTGCCTGGAGCATCACAAAGGACTGAAGCCTACACCCCTGCAAGTAGTTTCCATTCCCTTTGTGAAGGGAAGGTAGCAAACTTCTTAATCTGAATATGCTGTGGTTCTAAAATACTTGATTGTCAATATTTCTGCCTTCTTTAAAAGAGGTCCTTGCTTACCTGAGACCTTCACAAACCCTGTTCTCTCATAGGAATGATTCCCAAAAATGCAAGGTGTCCCCTCACCCAGGGACACAGAGGCAGGGGGCTGCTTCTGCAGGGCTGTCGTTGCTGCCTCTGCCGCTGCTGCTGGCGGACAAGCTCTTGGGTGTATTCTTTCTGTTCATTTTCTGCTCCAGCAGAACAAGCAGGGGGCAGGGAATGGGACAGAAGAAGGATGAGCCTGGAGATGGAAGTTGCTCAGTTGAATGAGAAAAACATAGTGAGAGAAGACAATGTATATTTAGGTTCATAAGGAAATTCATTCAATGAGATATGTTAAACAAAATTTGGAAGGGTTTGCTAATTCCCTTTTATTGCTGTTCACAGAAGAGCTTATCTGTTAATTTTTCTGTTTTGCGTGCTAATGATAGGTCAGAGCTGATCATCTTGTCATTCCCATTAACCCTGATTTAGGACAACCTAAAACCATAAAATACCTTCCCTTTTTCTCATTGCTCACGTCTTCTCACGGCGTTCCAGGTAGCAAGCTGCTGTTGTGATATGAAAATCCTTTTAAAGAAGGAAGCATCCAGACTGTATTGAGAGCAGTGGAGAGACATGCTTATCTTCTATTGGCCACTTTGAAAGTCTCAGTCTGTATATTTCCATCCATTTGAATTATGTTGCTTTGGTCCCTCTGAAAGCAAAGCAACCATTATTACAGTAATGAGAAAAAATCTATTATAAGTTTTACAAGACACAGTACTTTCAAAAATGTGGCATTTTAGAAGTGTGGGCATTAAATTTGTTGGCCTCTGCATAATTGGGCTACTAAGAAGCCATATTGGTGTTGTTCTAGTAAGTTAAAAATGTGATTTTAAAATGTTTTTGTGATGTCACTAGAACAATGCATGCAATAAGGAGAGCAAATGCTGAAACACGAGAGTCTTAATTCTGTATCTGAGAGATTCTGCATTCTCATTTGGGTGAGTTGAGGCTGAGGGAAGTGGGACTCTCATTTGACTTGGGGGCTTCGGGATTCTTTTTAGTTTCACCACATACATGTGAGTGTTTGAGCACTGATGAAGCACAGTCCAGTTACTCTGCTGACAGCAAATGGAAGCAAAAGGCCAGACCATGAGGTGTGTCCTACCTGCTCTGATCTGTGGCCATCATCTGGCCCCACTCCTTCTTCAGCCCTGCTGAAGGAGGGATAGCCAGGGAGAGGGGTAGGCAAAAGGTTTGTCTCACTCTGTCAGTGCTGTATGTGCAAAGAAGTGAATTCTCTGGCCTTTATGAAGGCTGTTAGGTTGACCTTTTTTTTTTTAAACAGGGCAATGTTCATTTTTCCACAAATAAAGTGGCAGATCTGTTTACTTTATACTTACATCCTAGACTCAGGAAGGTTGAAATCTCCCTGCAGCATTGCTGTTCCCTTTTCATCTCTAATAATAACTCCTCATTGTTAGACTAACACATGGGAAAACGGGTGCAGATTTGGTATTTCCCCAAATATCTTCACTCCTTGAATAGTCCTGATGATCGCTGTAACCATAGATAGGTAGCAATGCCCTTAGAAAGTAGGAAACTGATTTCCTTTCTTCCCCAGTCTTTAAAAGACTGGTCTTTTTCATTCACTCTTGGTAGTAAATTAGGAATTTGCTGTATCATTGTTAACTAAGTGAAATAAAGAGAGTCTGGAAATAGAAATGGCTGCAGCCTGTGCAGATAGATGTCAGCTGTTGCTCAATGTCATTATGAAACTGTGAAGTCATCAGAAATAGTACCCACAGGGAACGTGAATACTGGGCACAGTGCTGGGTTTCCAAACTGAAAATAGAGAGACAGAAACCTGGGTAAGAGAAAGAAGAGGAATATCACATGACATAAAAGCGGCTCCAGTTCTTTTTGGCTCACTGGAAGTTTTTGGCTGTCTTGTAATACCTGATACCCACAGAAAAGATTCATGAAGATCCATGACCAATAAGTGCACTCTTAATCCAAGATGGTCTTTAGAGTTTCCCTATGCTCAGTGGGAACTTCCTTCACATTAACATTGAAGCCATGCAAAAACATGATATTTGAAAGTGAACAGGAGGAGGAGATTTAGGAAAGGATAACTTATCTTGTTAATGACACTAAGGAATAAGATACTCAGGAGAAATCCAATAGTTTCAGCAATAAAGGTCCTGTTAGCACTGTCAAGGATGAAAAGGAAAACCTTTAAGAAGAAGAGGCAATAAATTTGCTTTCCAACTCCTTTATCACCCATTACATAAAAAAGCCTGAGGGAACAAGATCTTACAATTGGAAAGAGTCTTAATGGCCCAAAACTCAGCCCAGACATTGGAACAAAAGCCATAGTCATCGCATTTCTTTGCTTTCTGGACAAAGAACTTATTCTGTAAAAAGCAGAATAAAATTCAAGAACCTGAGATACGCCAATAAGCAAAACTCCCTTCACTCAGACAATAAAAAAAAAACAGATCAGGAGAGAGGACTAAATGCAAGACTTCAAACAGCAGCCTGTTAACCCATCAGACCAATGTGAATTTGAGATGAAGATCCACCAGTTTTTCACCTACAGGAAGTGACACCATCTGTGCCCTTTGGAGTTTCTCTTGTAACATCAAAGCCAAAGATTCCACAACTTCCATCAGAAGTTAGTGCTGTTGTAAAAGTGATGGGTATCTGCTTATTTGTATGACTTGATTCAGCTTCTTTTGCTTCCAGTAATGTTGAAATCACTGCTGAGTGCTTGTTGCATAGCAGTGATGCTTCAGAAGAGAAAGAAAATATGGAAGTGAGTAGTCAAAATACTTACTGTTGTATTACTGCCTCAGTATCTCTGTATCACTTGTTTGCCATAGACAGAGAAGTCAGCAGTGAAGGAGAAGGTAGATGGCACTCATCACTGACAGAAAAAGGGACAGCGTGTGAAGAAGTATTTTTACTTAAGAACTAATACCAGATAATCCTAATGAGGCCACAGGATGTCACTTGTAGAAAGCAGCAGTCAGATCTCACAGATTTTCATGAAACTTAACAAAATAAGGCAAAGAATTTTATTTTCTTTTAATGCTCCAATAGTCTGGTCTTTATTTGTAAAGGGTACCTTTATTTGAAGGGTACTTCTGTGATGAAATTATTAGTATTGTTATAGTAAGATGCAGAGCTCCCAGGAGAGATAAGGAAACCACTACCTCTGCCTTCACAGGATACCCAAGGAGTGGTGTCTTTGATGCCTCCACTGGACATAATTTTTGCCCACTGACGGAAAGCTACTGCTGGGAAGAACAAACTCAGGCCTAAACAAGCAAAAAGACAATTTTCGCTATACAGAAGTATGAGATGTTTTCTGGGAATAAAGCTCAAATCAAGCTGATCCCTCATAACATTAATCCCATGAAAATGAAATTTAAGGCAGTGATTGAGGCAACTTTCTGTTTGAAACTCTAAATTGGGAACTATTGTCCATGAACAGTTCTATTTTCCACAATTTTCTGTGGTGATAAATGTTTATGTTAGCTACAGAAGAGTAAGAATACTTATAGCTGACTATACCCATTTGTAACACAGTTAAAGGAGGAGGGCTAGTTAAGGCCATGAAACAGGCTGTTCTGAAGCTACCACTACATTTTATCTTTCTATTTTAAAAATACATAAAAACCAATGTTTCAATATTGTATTGTCTCAATTGTATTTATCAAACTAAGAGCAGGAATAGAAAAAAACGTTAGTCTAGCCAACTCCACTAACAGGTAGTGAACGAGCCTCAGACAGCTCAGAATTATGAAGGCTATATAATAGCTGTAGAGAGAAGCAGCATCATTCGTAGTATTATGTTTTATGAAAGAATATTAGAGAAAAAGAGTTGCAGAGACTGAGATGATATAACTTCGCATAAATGTACAGTTACACTGAAAAAAATCCCCTACAAATGGTTTACTTGCTTTATCTATATTTCAGTAGTCCATTCTTCAGCCTTTTACTATAGAATTTCAGTATCTCAGAAGTAGCATACATGCAGACTTAGGGATACCAGAGCAAAACTTGAAATAAAAATTAAGTGTGCTTATGAAGTGAAAGGGATTTTTTCATTATAATATCTTGGCTGCCTTACTGTGTCTGTGACCAGAGAATTTAGACTTGAAGAAAGGACAGTTTATGTATTTCAAACAAGCAAATAACAAAGAAGTTCAGTTCAGCGTCCTGTGTTTTAACACCGTGTTTCATTCTACATCACCTATGCTGCAGTTACTTAGTATTCTGAACACCCAGCATATTCTGTTTAAAAAGAACCACAAAAAGTACTAATTGTTTTCTTCTAATGTTCTTTCTAGTTTGCATGACACTGCAACTGTAATTCCTTATTTGCAGTTACAGTGGTAGTCAGAAAAGATTTTTTCCTCCGGAAACCCAAAGACCCACCTTTTCAATGGAGCTCATTGCTTCTAAAGGTTGTGCTTTGCCTGCTAGCAAACATCTGCCTCCAATTTCTATGCAGATGCTCTTGATCACATGCATCTGAGTCATGTTTCTTCTGGAAACATAGTCAATGAATTCTCTAAATATCGAGCTGACCTGATGTACTGAATGGCCACTTATTCACTGCTTCCTGTGCTGGGGTACAACTGATGGCAGCAATGCTGCTGTGTTCTCAGCTTAGATGTCACCAGTGGCATACTTCATAGTCCAATGGGTAATAGCATTGAAGATAAAAAGTGATAAAAATACCTTTTTACAAAGAACCTCACAATCTTAAGGAAATTCCCTTTCTTCCACCAAAAACACCTCTCCATCCCCTTGCCAGGTCTCAGCACTTTTTACTGAATCAGCACCTAGTTACTTCCCTTCCACAGCCATCACCAGGAACCACTGGGGATTATTTACAGTGCTGACACTCTTGCTCTCATGTGGATCCAAAGCTGTCTCTGGCAACTTCAGCATAACAGTGCAGCTAAGCTTGGCAGAACTGCACTGGTGAACTGGGGAGCAGTGACAAACAAGAGGATTTAGTGACACCACAGTCCCCTGCAACTAGTTCCTTTTAGAAAAAAGCTCATTAGTGTTAAAGCTAAGTTTTGCTTAAGTAACTGATTTACTTTTGAGGTCATCAGCTGAAGTAAAAGTTAGGGACAGAAGTGCTGTAAACAAATAATATGATAACGATAATTCACTGCGGAATGTTTGTCCCAGTTAAGAACTCAGTGTTCAGATTTTTCTCCACTGTAAGCTACTGTCAGCATTTCACCTACCCTGTCTAATAGGTGCAGTTGGGTGATGCAAGTCACTTGCTCCTTTGCTCAGTTATTTCCTCCCTGTTCAATGAATACTTAGCCAATCTAAAAATAAATGCGAATTAGTCTGTAAATACTATGATTGGGCTGCAGGCTGCTAGGTAGAAGCAAATTCAGCCAACCATTGTGTATGTGTGATAAAATGAAATCTGTGCATTGATTTTTCGCCTGCTTTGAACTCCAGGCTGTCTTGTATTTCTGGCTGCTGTTAGAACGACGAGGCTGTATCTGACAACAGAAGTGGACTTTAAAAGGCAGAATATAAATATTTGGAATGTGCACAGGGAGACGAGTCTTGTTTCTTCCTTTTTGCAACAAGTCAGTCCTGCTCTTCACTGAAAATTTGCCAAAATTCAAGTTACTGATTTTTAACTGAAGAAACAAAATGAGGAAATGTGCCACCTTGAAAACAGATCTGCTGTGAATGCAGCAGTTCAATAGCAGGGACTTAGTCCTGAGTGTTCTGTGGTGTCAGGGATACTGGAGGCTCCTGCAGAGCCTGGGAGCTGCACGACCGAGCTCTGGAGATCCCTGCAGATATGTTACACCAGACCTGGTACAGTGAGGTAGCTCTGAAGTTGTCATCCTGCACCTGCTCATACTGTTGAGGGGCTCATTCAGACTAAAGAGGAAAGTCACAGTAATACATGAAGTTAAAATACCTCCTTTCCCCACCCCACCAAGAGGAAAGCAGTGTTTGCCCTGCCTGAGGCCGACTGTGGCTGGTGTTGCACCATTGCTGTTTCTGTGCTTCCCTCACAGGCAGTGTGAGTGCTGGCTGCTGCGGGCTGCAGAAAGCGTGTCTCACCTGTGCCTGGCTGGGGACGGTGCAACTTGTGAGCTGCATTGAGAGATTGTGAGCTCTGTGTAAGCACCTTTAATGCCCACCAGGCTCCCATTTTGTTTGTAAGCCCAGTCTCTCCTTCTGCTATCTTAATTGCCTCCACATTCCACATTCAGCTGCAGTTGCCAGCAGTGATGTTGCAAGGGTGTCCATAGAAGGTTACTAAACCTTGATGACCCTTGGTTATCGGGAAGAACTTATCTTGCATGCTGTTTTCAAGAGAAGAGATGCAGAAGACAAAGCTACATCAGTGAAGGTCCCTGAATACTTTAAAGGTCCCCAAATTCCCTGGTAAACAGTGATCAAAAGGAAAAATTTCCAAAGCTGGGAAAGGCAAACAACATTTTTGTTTTGTCTAATTCTGTTTATTTCTTGTGCAAGTGTAACAGAAACTTTTGCAAAATTTCTGTGTATATTTCAGCCATATCTGTTCCTTAATTTACACACCACATAGAAAATAGAAAGTATAGTGCTCCAGCAAATGAGAATGATTGTGTATGTGTGTGTAGGTAAAGGCAGGCATGTAGGATTGGACAGGGATAGGAATTGCTCTGACTAGACATTTGGACTGCAAGGTTCTACTTTCTTATATGCTAACAGACTGAATTTGTTTGTGAAAGAAATGTATCTTGGGGCTGCTGGAGGGAGGGAAAAAGGTTAATTCCTAAACCTACCTCAGGCCGAGGGAAAATAAAGAAATAGAAGTCCATGTGCAAATACAGTTTTCTGGTAGGCATAAAACTCTGAAAACTTTTTAAGCCTGTATCACCATCTAATAAAAAAAAGATACAATAAAGTTGACTGTGCACACATGGACTCCGCGGTAGCAGGAAGCAGATCCAAATTTTAAAGCCTGTTAATTCATTTTTTCTCTTTCACATGTTGATGTTATCAGTGATGACTTCAGAGTCAGATTTTAGGTTAGTATTGATTAATATGTAAACCTACATGTTCAAGTCAGTCATTCTCAACAGTTAAGTAATTACTAGCATGGTGTGATTTACACAGTGCTAACATCACTAAAGGATCATGTGCTCTACTCCCTCTGTGAAGTTTTGTTTCAGGAGGTAGAGACATTGTCTACAGTAATTCTTTCGTTTTACCTAAATTCTCATTCCATCTTGGCTTAACCTGATTTTCATAAGACCTTGGTTTTTGTTTGTCTCTTTGAACAACCTATAGCTAAATTAGAGTCTGTCTGGCAAGGTTATGCAATGTTACATACTGCCTTAGGACTCTGAAAACTCCATCATTCATCATAAACCGAAGAGTTTCAGCTCCAAGAATCTGAAAACTTTCTCACTTGTGAAGTGTTTTGATTCCTGCCTCAAAGCCATCAGCATGTTTGATACTATTGGGCATCTCCAAGTGAAGAAAAACACTTGAAATCGTAGAAATATAACTACATTAGTTATATATATGTAGTATATTGGTTATATATATGTAGTAT
>VYZQ01056665.1:0-17541 GCA_013400655.1 Mystacornis crossleyi
TTTTTTTTTTAATGCAGTTATTGCTCAGTTGTTTCTTCACTAGTGAAACTATTTAATCTTCAGGGAAAGGTAAAGAGAAAGTAGCATTTACTGCTAAATGTGGATCATGGAATTTTCTGAGGTAATTGCCCTGTGAGGTTGTTGAATGAAAAATCTTGTTTAATGCTTGACATGAGATTAAGCTGATAATGGCTGATAAATCCATATCGCTTTCCTGTATTTTCACTCTTTTTCAACAATAGTTTCTGCCAGACAAAAGTGTAAATTTTCAAGGCAATTAGAAGATAATAAGCAGATGGTTTCTCCCATGCAGCAGGGAATTCTTACTGTCCTGTATTTCCAAGTGGCCAAAACAGTGGGTGAAAAAACTCTTGAAGACCTTTCCTCTCTTTTATTCCTCACAGAAAAGGACTTAAAAGATGAAATATTTTCTCTTAGCAAAGCAAACTCTGCCAGTTTTGAATTCTGTGCATGTTGGTGGAGCGTGCATTCGGGCTTTCCCTGGGAATATTTGTAAACACGGGCTGGAATTCATCAGCTGGGCACTTCACGGAGGCTGCTCTGTGCTCTGCTGACCTGGGGAGCTTTACCTAGTCGAGAGCTGCCTCGGCAGAGCGCAAGGTTTTGGTGATGGGATCCTTGTCAAAAACAACGAAACTTCAGATCTGATTCAGCACACGGCTGGCACAACATGAGCTGCTTGACTATTGACTGAATTCAATAAAAAACCCCCTGTTTGCTGCTTTTCACTGAAACGTGGAGAGAACTCTGGTTGCAATAAATAGCAGAAACGCGCTTCGGGACATTTTCTGTGACTATGTAAAATGATAATAAAATATATAAAATGATATCAAGTGATTTATAATTTATGATTATGAAATTTCAGAAAATCTGGAATTAGGAGCCTCAGAAGAACCTGGCACGTGATGAAACCAAAGTAAAGACACAGCTGATTACGTTCTGTCTACTGAAATGCTGTGCTTTTCTTCAAGGTTTTGAGGCAACAGCTTTCCAAGAGCAATTTTAGTCTTGTCAGAGTCACGGGCTTCAGGATCACTTGCAATATCAGGTATCAGACGTAATAATGGAAAAATTTCTATGGCCTTCCAAGAAGTTGTAGTTCCCACAGCTCCCAGTCGTGCTCATAGCTAATAATGTTATTTTCTGGTCTGAGGCAAGAGTGAATCTGACATCAGCTGTGGTCGGTGGAAGTTAAATTTGTCTGCACCGCGTTGCTGGCAGAGATTTTCACACTGGAAGAGTAAATCCTCACCTGGCCCAACTGAATCCCTGCTGAAGCCAAGTACTGGGAATTCGCGTCCTTTAGGATGTTACCCACTGAATAATTTATCTTTTCCTTCGGCCCTGGCTGAAGCAGAAGCACCAGCACTGCAAGCGAGGAGGCAGCCTGCCAAACTCTGTGATTAGTGAGGAGAAGAATGCGAAATCGTGATGGCAATGAGGGGGCTTTCAGATGAGGATTTCTGTAATTTCAGCCAGTTAAAAGCTTAATTTAAACAGACTCAACTTTGGGACATTTTGGACGACTTTCCTTCTCATCCCTGGGTAAAAGGAGACAAAGCAGACCTGATTGCAAAACGCTTACCAGCACCTGCAGGTGCTTCTCATGTTAGAGGGGTTTTAAGTGCTTTAGACTAATAATGCTCAGTGTCAGTTTTGTTCTCTCATTTACAGGGTGAGAGACAAGCAGACGTGATTGAGCCAGCTGCATTCTGCTCTTCAGCTTCATCAGGGCCAAATGTCCCTGGAATATCTTCCTCGTCTCCCCGGAAGCTGCACAAATCTCCTTGCCCTGTGGTGCTGGGGCTGCGGGGTGGGTGCATTTGGCCTTTCCAAACCTGATTGCTGCTGCTGCTGCTGCCCTCATTCCTGGCCCAGAGAGAACTGAAAGGCTTTGGAGGCTGGCAAGCTTTAAAGATGATTCTACTGAGCTGTCAGGTGCTGTGGATGGATGGGTATTGGGACAAATCGTTCTGCTAATGTTGAAGTACCTCTGTTTGTCACAGTGCTTGCAGTCCAGTGTTGCTTTCCAGACAGGCAGGACAGAAAAAAGCCCCACAACCAGACCCAGTCCTTGAGTTTTATTTACCAGTTAGGTCTAACTTCTGCCTTTCCAAATTTTTCCAGTTGTGTTTGGAGGATGCTGCCCTAAGGTTTTAAAAAAAATCCAACTTCAGTGCTTTTTTCTGCATTGTTCTTGCAAATAAGTTCTAGAACAGAGCAAGGCAATCTTTGCTTAATTGTTATGGTTTGGGGATAACCAGGAATTTGCTGCCCCCCAAAATGTTGCTCCTCAACAGTAAAATGGGATTTAAATGCTCTTCAGGGTTAGAAGAGGTTCCCTTTTCCAGATTCTGCAGTTTGCAATGTGATCCAGGTGTTGTGAATAATGTCAGGTTAGTGTCAACATAGAATATTTTCTGTCAGCAACAGAGGCGTCTTGATTTAGAGAGCAAAACAGATTTGGAAAGCCATTATGATTCATGTAACCTTGTATAAATTCATTATGGAAAGCAGAAGTGACAACTGGTTATTCATACCATTTCTTTCTTTTTCTTCTCAGTTGAAGTGTACAAGGGTATTTACACGTCTTTGAATTTAATAATAATTTAAAGCTAGGTGTTTCTGAATAGCTCATTTTCCTATTTGGCACAAAAGCAGAAGCTGAGGTTTAAGGTTTTGTTTGCTCTGAATATTGTCTTGACAAGAAAAGGGCTTGTCATGAAAAGGTTACATCTGTCACTCATGCTGCACCACTTCTGATGGCAGAAAGAATGGAACTGCAGCTGATTTCACACTTTTGTGGCTGCTTAGAAACTTCCCAAGATGTTTTGCAGCCTTGCTCTTCCAGGCCAGCCCCTTGGAGGACGCAGGTGCCAGAGCCTCCAAGCAATCAAGCCTGACCTGAGGAGCTCCCTCCTTCACAGAAGGGTTGCGTGTCCCTGCTCCACAGACTCTTGCAGAGGGGCAGAATGAACCTTCAACCCCCTCCTACTTCTCCTGAATCCCCTTTCTGAATCTGTGCTCTACTATTGTCTTCTGCACTGGCAGTTATTAATAAATTTTGATACATCGGCATAACGTGTGTCTGGATACAATATATAGAGGTAATACTGCTTAGGGTTTTCTTTATTCGAACCATGCCACCTTGAAAGGCGTGTGTGGGAGGTCTGGAGAGACTCTGTGCTGACAGGGTGCCCAGAGATCTGGCACTGCTCTAAATTCACCCCCTGCCTCGTGGGTTATTGTTCCTTCTCTGGCTAATTAAGTGTCAGAGCATAAAATACTGCTTTGAGCATTTTGCAGTGGGGAGCTGAGACTCGAAGCCAGAGTACCTCATTCCTGTATCTTGAAGAGACCTTTTTTTATCTCCTCAGTGTTCTCTGTTCCCTCTCCATGGAAAACAGAGCAGGAAGCTCATTCAGCCTGGGATCTGAGCCTCATGTTTTCTCCTCCTTAGCAGGGCAGGCATTTTTCTGGGAATCTCTTCCTTGATTTCCCTGTGAAGTGGGAAGTGAGGAGTGAACACAGCCAAGCAGTGCAGACTGCCCCTGCTCTGCCCAGTGCTGAGCAGAGAGCCTGGTGCTGAGAAACTCCCCGGACCGGAGGCCGGAGCTCCAGGGAGCGCTCAGAAACAACTGCTGCTGGCCAGCACCGGTGGCTGAGGCTTCCTAAGAGCAGCTCCGAGTAATATTCCAGGAGAGAGTGCAGCTGAGTGCTCCCTACGCTGCAAAAGAGAGGACAATGATGAATTCCTCCTGGAGGGAACACTGCCAGGGCAGGGGCTGGGTTTAGCCCATTTCAGTGTTTTGTGGCTGCTGCTGGCACCCAGGGCTGAGCCCTCAGGGCTCTTCCCCCGGGGATGCTCGCCCAGCCACTGTGCCAAAAGGGCTGCCCCGAGGGCAGGTTTATTTCCAAGGATTTCCTCATTTGAGCAGCAATCCTGTCAGTCGTTCTCAGAGCCAGCATCGAGGAAAGCTGGCTGGTGTTCTGTGGCACAGCTTAGGAAAAGATGGCCCTGCCAGCTCTACAGTTTGGGTGATTCGGTGCCTTGCTGGGTCTTAAAATTACACCACGGGGTGTAAAAAGGGTGAGGATTTGGGGTGTTGCCTTCTCCAGCCACCTAGAGACAGAGACTAGACAAGAGTAAGGGAATAAAGGTCAGTATTTATTTGAAGGGCCTTCAAGGCACACCCTGGGGAGCCGGAGGCTGCTTCCATAAAATGGACCCCAAGATGGACGACAGGTCACGAGTTCTTCACACTGTTATAGGATTGGTCCATTTGCATATCAGCATAAATTCACCAATTAACACTTTAGCTCTCTTCCATTTCTCCACCTCTCTCCTGGTCCTGGTTTCCACCTTTAGGCCTCGGACAGCCCGAGTGTCCTTGAACAGCTCAGAGGAGCTTTGTTGTGTCTGTCTGGCCTGAGAGAGCAGCTCACGAGCTGTGAGAGACCTCAGAGTTACACACTGGGCAATGCAGGATTTGAAAAGCACAGAAGTTAAAACCTGAGGCATCAGGGGGAGTGCTTGGACTGTGTGTTTGCAACACTGGCGGCTGTGGCCTGCAGTGGAATTCCCTGTGCAGGGGCACAGATGGATGAGGAGCTCCAGCGGCGTCCCTGACCCGGGGCACAGGGACCCTGTGGGGAACCCTTTGCTTTATCCTCATCTTGCTGCCCGAGGCTGAGCACAGAGGAGGGCACTGGACCAGAGCTGTCCCAGGCTGTGGTGGCAAGACCAGACAAATAAGGAGAAGGGGAGGAGGCAGCTGCGCTCTCCTGTCTGCTTTTTTTACTATTTTGTCACTTTTTTTAATATTTTGCCATCTTTTTTAATATTTTAATATTTAGTTTGCCCAAACCAGAATATCTGTTTTGATTGATGGAAGGATCGAAGTTTCAAAAGGAGGTTACAGGAGGAGAGGCATCCCTGTGCCTCTTTCCAGGAGGTGGAGACCATCCTGGACTATGGAGGACCCAGATTCTGTACCCACTCTGTGCCTCTTTAGGGGATGCTGCTGTTTCCCAGCTTTCAGAAGATGATCCAGCTTCCCTCGGGATTGCTTCTGCTCTCTCTTTGATTCCACAGCCAATTCCTTGCTCTTTCAAACCTTTCAGCACTTGCTGCTTGCCCCTGCTGTGCCCAGCCATCCCCAGGAGCCGTTCCTGGGCACAGTCACTGGAGAGCCCGTGGTTTTCCGACTCCTCTCCGTTAAACCCACGAACTCTTCAAAGGTTTTGCTTTATGATCCACTTTTTAATCGCCTGAAATTAGGGCAGTGTCTGGTGCCACCTTGTGTCACAGAGGAGCAGCTCTGTGCAGCTGTCACTCCCTCTGGGCATGGGAATAATGTGGGTGCAGCATCAGAATCAACGAGGAGACATCACCAGAGAGATTCAGAGGGTGAGACCTTTGCATGAAATGAGTTTTAAGTAGTTGAAAAACGAGTTAAAATATGAGTTGGTGCAGTGATGCTTTGGCTTTTCCTGGAATTGTTCCAGGCCGGGTTGGACAGGGCTTGGAGCAACCTGGGATATTGGAAGTTGTCCCATGGCCGGCGTGGAATGAGATGAGCTTAAAATTTTTTTTCATCCCAGGGGATTCCATGATTTCCTTTATTACTGTTTGTTGCACACAGTGAGGAGCTCAAAGGACATTGCTCAGGTAGATGAAGAATTGTTATTTTTAGCAACACGTGGGTTGTCCCTTTCCTCTCCTGGATGCTGACCATGAACCGCTGTCGGAGGCTGAAAACTGCTGGAAACATTTTTGTTGCTCAGAATTCAACAGCTGAGTAGTTTGTGCATTATCAAGTCACAAGGAAATTAAAAATAGCCCTGTTGCTAATTACTGAGTTGCTTTATTTATGTGTCAAGCTGCCAGTGTGCTTTGCACACGTATTGTACAAAAAAGTGAAGAATAGGAAAAGAAGCCAAAAAATTGACACTTCCATCAATCAGACCTCGTGTACCAACTTCTCCAGTGCAATGAGCAGATGTATTTTCTCTACCTGCAAATTCCTACCTTTATATTTTTTCCTTTTTCTGGATTCTGCCACTATGCATTCAAAATAATGAATTAATTAAAAAATTAACTCACATTACCTGAAAAATTTTGAACTCACATTTTTTGGGAAAATATTTATTTTGTGGCGTATCTGGTGAATCATGGTGAAAGTTTAAATTGTCTTCGTGAGTGAGGGTGCTGCAAAAATGGGCAGAATTTGTGCTGAGCATCACTAGATGTCACCCTCGACCTGAATTAGTTTCACAGACTCACTTATCAGAAGTTTTAATTTTAAATTCCTCATCTTCTGTTCTCTCACAACCCCCTTTTATCCCCCTCCTTGCATTTAATGCATCTTCCAGTTCAGCGTAGCACAAACTGTTGTGCATCAATATTCTCCTTGCTTAAAACCAGAATCAAAATTAGGCCACATGGAAATAGCTGGAATTTGCAATCCCATCAATTCCTGTGCGACATAAACACTGAGGAAACAGAGAAAGCAACACTCCCCTGAAACAGGGTTTCTTTCGAACGTGTCTGATTGGTTTTTGTTCAGATCTTGTTGGGATCCCTGTCATGTGAAATGAAGAGGAATGTGAGGTCAAACCCCCATGAAGTCACGAGGAGCTCTGAATTCCTCTCCGTTTCAGCACCGTTCCACGGGAAAAAAAAGAAAGAGCCCTTTTATAAAACAGGTTTAGGCAGTCATTTTCAGGTGAAGCGAGTTTTCAGGGAAAGGCTTTGTTTTTCAGCTCTGAAATACTTTGTGAGAGCATTCCAGCCCTGCTGGAACATTCATGCCTGAATGAGAGGCAAGAATGTGTCCACGAAGTTCGTGCTGCATTTATTTATTTATTTAAAGAATCATTTCATTCAGCTCTCATTTTTTAACCTTATTTTTTAACCTCATTTTTTAACCATGAAATAACTTATTTCATGATATCTATTCCTTAGGTATGAAAAGGTTTAGGAATATTCTTTAATGAAATGAAAAAGAGACTTTTGCCTATTAAACACGTATTTAGGTTGACTGAAATCATAATGGTCATAGGTTTGGGGTGTTTTTTTCTTTAACTTCCACGAAAAGCACAAAACAATGAGTTAAAATGTGGTTATCCACAACACGCTGTTGGAAAACCCTTTGGGGTTTAGAATTTCAGAAAGCAGGCAGGGAATTTGATTTCTGGCTGTAAAGTCACCCCCAGGGCTGTGAGATAACAGAAACCAGGAGGCCAGAATGGATGTTCACACCTTGTGGCTGGAAGGAAGTTTGGGAAAAGGTGTTCCTGTGAGTAAATCTGAGAGAATCCAGCCTTTTTAGCCTAAAAAACATAAGGTTTAAGGAGAGAATTGGGATGATTCAGCCTAGAGAAGCTTTGGAGTGACCTCGCTGTGGCCTTGCAGTGCCTGAGGGAGCTGAAGGAAAGATGGAGAGAGACAATTTCCAAGGGATGGAGGGACAGGACAAGGGGGAATGGCTTCAGCCTGGCAGAGAGGAGATTTAGATGGGAGATTGGGCAGGAATTGTTCCCTGGGAGGGTGGGCAGGCCCTGGCACAGGGTGCCCACAGCAGCTGTGGCTGCCCCTGGATCCCTGGCAGTGCCCAAGGCCAGGCCGGACAGAGTTGTTGATGTTTTTCTGCAGCAAAATTTGCACTGCAGGTCCAAAACATTTACCTTGTGCGTTGTTCAGGCAATGCACGAGGAGTTCCTGTGCTCCCATGCTGATTCCAAGCCCTTTCCCCCATCATTTTCATCCCCACTGGAGGGGTGTTTATTCCAGCAGTGAATTTCCCCGTGTTTGCTGCAGCTCGTGATTCTGGTGCATGTTGGAATCGATTCACTGAGAGCAAAGGAAAAAAAAAAATAAAGGAAATTACACCAGAGCCTTTATTAAAGGAAGATGTAATTAACAGCTTCAGATTAATGGGTAATGTTTGCTCCAAGAGTAGCAATTGAGCTCTATTCTGATTAACTGCTTTCCCCCAGACTCTGCAGGACGTGCTGCTCTCCAGGCAGCCGAGGGGAAAAGACCCTCTCACATCTCTGCAGAGCCTTTGTGAAAGAAACCTGTCATTGTCCCATTCTGAAATGTTCTGTGCTGCTATAATCATGTTATAAAGAGAAGTTCCTTGGGATTCTTTAATTTAAGAAGAAAATCATAGTTCCTCAAGGGCTGAGGACTCTAAGGGGGAGTAGGCCTGTACTAGAAATGTGATTCTGAGTGAATTAGTTGCTATTTTATTTTAACAAAATGGCTTCAGATAGCTGTCAAAGAAACATGTGTCCCATGACTTCTTTTTCCAGTTTAGTGAAAAATTTCCATCTGTCACGCTGGACATGGAGCAGTCAGAACTGAGGGCATTGAAAGACAATCTTTTACTGAATATTTCTTTAGAAGACCTGGATTTAGTCAGGCCCTGTTACATTATTGGCTGTGTTAAGCCAACACTCCTTCAAAGACTTACTTTTAATCAGTTCAAATGATTAAACCCTGTTTATTTTAGCATATATTGACCTTCCATTTAATTTCCAGCGCCTCGAGTGATGTGGGAGGGTTCATTCCTAACCCTTTCTCTCCCACTTCTCGCTCCAGAGCTCTGGCACTGATGGATGGGATTTGTACCTGTGGGGGTGGGGGCTGAGCCAGGGCTCACCCTGGGCTCAGAGGGGTCCAGTGGCACCTGCTCAGCCCTGACCTCCTCAACTTCCTTTCTGGTTTCTGTTAAAAAGCTGCTTTTAGACCAGCAGAGGAAGGACACCCGTCACCAAGCCCAAATGTTTTCAATTCCTGTTGCTTCTTAAAAACTCTGCTTTGCAGGTGACACTTCAGAGCTTTTGATTTTCCCCTCTGCCTCTGCTTGGAGGAGAAGGAATTTCAGGACGTGAAGGGTTCACCTTCCAGCCACGTCTCTTCAGAACTTTCAGTCTCCAGATCGACTTTGAGATGGGTTTGTGATGTTGCAGGGGTCACCATGCAGAGGTGGGGAAGCCAAGGTGTGTTCTCCCTTGTGCTGAACAATTTTTGTCAGGGCTGGGGTTTGATTTCAGCAATGCCTTACTTGTAATTCCTTCTCCTAGTCACAATTCTCTCCTCCAGTACAGACAGCAAAGAAAAAGCTTAAAAACCTGTTTATCTTTAGAGGAACTTTGTGCATTAAGCTGCTGGTGCCTTGGTGCTCCCATCCAATATGCAGATATCCAGCCTGGAGTTTGGAGAAGTTAAAAATTGCTGCTGTGTGTAAAAACACTGCTGGGAACGATGAGCTCTGTGTTTGTAGCTCCTCAGGCAAACTTCCTTGCATTTAGCATGGAATTTATTTGAGTAACTAATATGCTGGGTGTTCAGACAGATGCAATGTAATAAGTCATAATAAATAGTAATAAATCATAATTTCAGCATTCGGGGCTCGGTGATTTCAGGAAGCCACTGGAACATAAATATCAGTTCAGGAAAAGCAAACAAACACACTTCTACTTTTTCTGGTCTTTTCACAGAGCTGCCGTAAGGAAGCAAAGCATCATTATTGTTTCTTTCAGTTCTCAGCATAAAAGGAAGTAACACTTACTAAAAGCCATTGGCTGCAAGATTTCATAAGAGAGAGAGAGGCAGAGAGAGAGAGGAGCAGCATGCTGTGGAGAAGCAGGTGTGATTCATGAATAAACTGCTCTTTGCAGCCCTGTAGGATACTGATGAAACAAATAGAATTTCCCCAGGCATGGATACTACAAGAACACCAGACACTTTTTCACAGGTAAAGGCAGAAAGTGTTACGGCTTGTGTGGAAGCGCTGCTTGTTGTGCGTAGCTGGAGATGGTTTATCAAGAACTGGGAATGACTTTGTGCTTTATTGGCAAGGAATTTGCAGGAGGTTGTTTGATGCAATGGGCTGTTATGTGATATGAGCTCAGACTGGACTCATATATCAGAGAGTGTTTGCAGAAGACCATATTTTCCTGTGCTTTACTCTTGAGAAAGTTGAAACGTGCAAAGTTTTCCTGATACAGGGAGAGAAAATCAGTCTTTCTCTTGCCATGCTAGAGAGGATTTATTAACACTGTATATTATCCGCGCTAAAAATTTCCATAAGGTAATTGGAGGGGAGAAAAAGTGCTTTATATTACAGGCAAAAGCAGTCTTTTGATAATCCTACTGGAATCTAAGGTGATTGATATGCCACAATTGAATATACATCAGCTCGCAGCACCGTGGATTTGTCTGAGTGCCTGCCACACACAGAGACTTGCAGCCTTCTGCTTGTTTCAATATTTGCCTGTCTGGAAGTCTCTTAGCTGGAGAACTGAGTAGTGGGAAGCTCCTCCGTGACTGCGACAATGGGATTGGCAGAGGGAAAAGAGCATTTAGGGAAAAGAAGGATTGTGGTGTGTGCAGGGTCTGAGTTCTCCTGGCTGGCCAAGTGTGAGGCCTGGGCAGCATCCAGCCCTGTTTTTGTGGTTCCCCTTGTTCCTCACAAACGAGGGATTTGCTGGGCTGGGCTCTGGTGCTGCTGAGGTGCTGGGATCTCTTTGGAGAAGCTGTTGGTGCCAGAGGTATTGGGAAGGCACAGACCCATCCCTGGAAGTGTTTTCCCTTTCCCTGCTGGCCGTGGCTCATGTGTTTATGGCTTGGCGCAGACACACAGGCACGAGTGGCAGCTTCTGAATCTCTCATCTTCCTCTTGTACTGCTGGGGAGGTGGAGGGCAGCACAGATGTGGAATCAACCGAGTGTTTGCTACCAGAAAGGGCTTTACATGAATGAGAACCAGCAAACAGGAAACCACGACCAGATGGTGCCACTTTCCACTGACTTTCGCTGCCGCAGGCCTGCAGTGAAGCACGTGCACAAAGCTCAGCTTATACGAGCACCAAAATACCACCAAAGCAGAACTGTGCCTGAGAAAAACGAGTTTTAAGCTTCTTGTGAACTCCTTTTAAAAGCTGTCTTCCTGAGGCTTTTCACCTGAGTCTTCTGAGAGCGGATGAGATGGTGGTGCAAGGTGGAATGGCTGTCAGACCTTTTGCTTTTCCACCCTGCTTTACTTTAATCAGCCGCTTTAAAGTACTTTATCCCCATGGATTTCCCCTACAATTTTCACTAGACTTTTTCTTAAAGGCCACCTCTCTTAGGTGATTGATTTCCCCCCCCACCTTTTTTTTTTTTTTTTTTTTTAATTTCCCTGGTCTTTCCTGAGGTAGCTTAAAGTGGATTTTCACTGTATACTTACCAAGGAATCAATTCCACTCAAATGAGGCCAAATGATTCCATATTTTCTGATATGTGTGTTCATGAAGGTGTCCCCAGCTTTGGCAGCAGCTCTGGTAGCCTGAGGGACAGGGATGAAGCACATCCTGAGGTGTCTTCCTCATCACCCAGACAAAGGTGAAGCCCCTCAGTTAAATTTCCTGCTCCTGAGCCATTTGGCGCTCCATGTGTCTTATTTAATTCTCAATATTGCCCAAATTCCTGAAGCTGGGAGCACAGTGAATATTCCCAAGCCTTTCTCTGAACAGAAATTATTTTCTGACTTTAAAGCTCAGCTTAAATTGATGTCCAGGTAGCTGATCCTGAGGAGTCTGCCACTGTCTGGAAAATGTGGTGTATTTTTATAGGCAACTATTCAGAACAGGAAAAAAAAAACATTATACAGACAAGGATCATATCCTGCTAAATCTGCTGGAGTTTAGGAGGAGATGGATAACGAAAAATAGCCCCTTTTTTACCTCAGTATTTTGCTAGGATGATTTGTTAACAAACCAGAATCCTGGGGAAAGGAAAAGTCAGGTCAGAAATGTTACACCAGCAGATGGATGCTCCTTGGGGTTTTTTTTTTTGCAAGCTCTTAGTCCATGTTTTGATTAGAACATAATGAAGGGTTTGTTCATTAAGTGTTCCAGCTAATTAATGTGGAACTCATGGAGACCCTGGCTCCTCAGTTAAACGTGCATGAAATCAGTGCTGCTTTCTCTCTGTTGCACTTCATACCTTTTGCGTAGCAGGTGTTAATGTGATTTAATAAACCTCCAGCATAATGAAATCTCTTGTTCAGCATTTAATAATTTTAGCAGCCCAGTTCTTGCTTGATATGAATCTTTGTGTTACAAGACATGAGGGCACAGGATGAGATTGTGAGCCTGTGAGCAGAAGGATGCATGTTTTTCTCCAAAATAATTAGATGTCACTGCTAAGCAGCCCAGCAATCTTTGTTTTTTCACAAAACTAATTTAACTATCATGTTAATAAGAAAATATGATAATCCTTGATACTTCTTATCACTGTGGATTATTTTAATTACCACAGCTAAAGGCATGGAACATTATTATTTTAGTAGCAAACTGAAATGCTCCTGTATGTGCCACCTTCTTTATTCTATTTCTGTCCATTTTGCAGCAGAGCATTTAAATTATACCTCAGTACACCAAGAAATTGCTGGCCAAGGCCACACTTAAGTACTGTTTTGAAATCAAGTCTAATTTAAAATATTCAGGCCACAGACTGTGGGGGTGCTGAGGCTGGTTCTGATAAAGCAGCACATGGTCCCTGAAGGAGAGATTTCCAGGGAGAATCTCTGCCTTGGAAATAAAAGCTCATGGGCTGGATGGAGTTGTCCAAAATTTTTAAATCTGTGACTGGCCCTTTCTCCTGGAAAAGCAGTGAAACCTTCTGTTCTTTGCAGGCTTGGACTGAATTAAAGTGCAAAACCAGTGTGCAAACCATGGGTCAAACAAGGAGCATTTGTTTAATTCTTCTTAGAGGTGTTTAGAGGTGGGAGACTCCAAAATTTTCCCTGGCTGGCTCAGCATTATCCTCATATTTTCCAAACATCTCAGCAGAACCTCTTTTGCTGTAATTTATCTTATATTTCTCCTTACCCCACCACACAGGCAGCAGCTCTTTATGAACCTGCAGCCTGCGCCTGCCCCAGCCTTCCCCAGGCTCTGGAACCCCAATCCTTCCTCCCTCCCCTCGTAAATCCCCCTTTTCCAAAGCTCTGATTGCTGTCATTGTCCTGAGCTGGACTCCTCCAACTCTTTTCTGGAGGCGTGTGTCTTGCTTAATTCCCTTACAATTTTCATTAGATTTTTTTCTTTAAGGCCACCTCTCTTAGGTGGTTGATTTTTTTCCCCCCACTATTCCAGCAGAATCCTTTGTCAGTGCTGAGCACTCTGTGTTTTGCTGCTGTCTGGAACCTCCCCGAGGGAAATTCCCTTCTATTACAACAGCACCAGGTTGGGAACTGGTGTCACTTCGCCAGCTGCTCAAACTTCTGGGCTTGTTCTGCAAAAAACGTGTTCTTCAGCCAGTGCTTGTGAAGCTGGCAGTTCCTGCTGAACATCCTGAATTTTTTTTTTTCCCCCTGCTTGCTGAATTATAGATTATTGCTGCTCTCATCTGCCAGGGTTGTTTGGAATTTGAAGCCCCCTCACAGTTCTCTCCATCTGCCCGTCAAAATCAGCAAATTTAATGAACGTAATCTCCAGTCCTTCAGCAGATCACTGATGAAACAGTGAATAGCACGAAACGAAGTCAGTCTCCTGTGCAAGCAGCACCACTCGATTTATCCTGAGTTTCCCCAGTGAAGTTATTTTCCAAGTGCCATTTCCTGACGAGTTCTCCGAGCTGTTGGAGCAGGAGGGTCCCTGCTGGTGACTGAGGGAAAATCTGAAGTGCTTGCCTCATGTGAGACCTAGAGAGTGTCAGTTTTTCAGAGGGAATTCTAAGAAATGTCAAGGCTTTGAGATTCCTCAATATGGCGATGTTTTCAGTGCTGAAAATAGTTAAAATTGTTGCTGTTGTAGCTGTGCTATGGACATGTCACTGGGCACCAGTTTATATCTTCATATTTCTGAGGGTAATTCTTTGAGGTTTTTTATGTTGTTATAATCAGTCACTCCATACCTTTATATCAGTAAAAAATAAATTACAATAAAATATCTTTGGGCTCCTGGAGCTCCTTCTGGAAGTGGCAGAATTTCCAGTGTTTTCAGGGAAATCAAGCTCCTCTTTGATGAATACCTTCTTCTTTGAATAAATGTTGACAGATACAATTCAGCCAGATATGGATCTGAAAAAATAATGCAAAACATTATTACAGGTGAATAATTTATTTGATGAATAGCAGCTCTGTTTGACAAACGATATTAGTCTGTCTCTAGGCCTGGCTACAAAAGATGGTATTGCCACACAGAAATACCACATCAGTCACCTGGATTGATATTTCATGTAAATTAAAAGTGAAGGCCTTTCAGGTACCCCAGCCCTAGGAGAAAACCACTCCCCTGGAAATGCATGGGAGCACTCAGCACGTTTTGGGCCAAGTTCAAACCTGGTGGAAGTGAATAAATTGGGAGATGGAAGTTGATAACACCAAGCTGGAGGCTTTAAGGCAATCCAGATTGCGTCTGCTTTTAACATCACTTAAATGGCACGTTCAGCATGCAGGCAGGGTGAAGTTCAGTCGGATTTATACCCCAAAATTAATGAATTCTCCATAAAGCCACAATTAACCCTTACCTGATCCTTCCCTCTCCTTATCCTTGGAGCATGGAAGTGCCAGGAGGGAGATGCTGCTGTGGAGGGCAGAGGATTGGGAACAAACCCTCTCAGCCCCACTTCCCTCTGCACTCTGCACACCCAGGAGTGGCTTTCTCCTGCTCCTTGCAGGGAGCAGACGAGGATGTTTAATCTTTAATCAGGACAAGTGTAAGGACTGCTTAACAATGAAAAGCTTGACTAGAACGGAATCAAAATTGCTCCTCTCTGGTGCAGGGAGCAGGATTTCTGCCTGACGGGGCTTTGCAGTCTCAGGAGATGATAGAGCTGGGGCCAGCGGAGCTGTGATCTCCTGCTGGGTGAGCCCGAGATGAGCTCAGCCAGCCGTGCCGGGGTTTGTGACACTCGTGCTCGTGTGTGGGGCTCTGGGGCCGCATTTCCCACTCTGTGTCCCCACGGATGCACACGCACACATCCCAGCAGCAGTTCCCACGGGATTGCTGTCACGTTGTAGGATTCAGGCAGGCCGGTCCAAGGAATGAGAGCCAGCTGAGCAAAAGCCGCGTAGCCCCAATTCCTCCGCAGGCAGCGCAGGGAAAGCGTTCCCAGGGGACAGGACAGGTCTGCAGGGGTGGATGGTCCCCGGGAGAAGCCCAGGGAGCTCAGGTGGCTGCACAGGAGTCCGAACCATCCCGTGACCCTCTGGGGGTGTGAGCCAGTGTTTATTGCAGGGTGAGAGTCGGAAAGAAGAGCCAGAGGAACACATTTGGTGGTTTATCCTTGAGCAGTGCCCCATGTCCTGTGTGCTTCCCGCTGGGTCTTGGAAGATCTGGGATCATTCCAGCGTGGGGACTCCATGCAAAACCCTCTAGAGGGTCCTTTTAGGGCCTCCTGTGGGGCTGTGCTGGGGAGATGGGGAGAGGCAGGAAGGCCTGGGAGGGGTCGTGCAGGGCAGCGTTGGCAGCTGCCCCAGAACGATCCAGAAATCTCCTCTCTCCCCATGAAACACATTTCATACCAGGCCAAAACTATAAAAACCTCTCCTTCCACAGAATGTCTGGAGCCCCACGCTCTTCCTTCAATTGTGATTTCTTTCAAATCAGTTGTGTGGCTCTACTGAGTTTGGGGTGGGTGGTGAAAATTTAATCTGTTTTAAACAAGCTGCTTTAATTGGGCAGGTGAGTGAGCGCATTATTAACACAATCTCACGTATTTCCTTAATGTGCCTGCTTTGTAATAGAAGCATTTAATTTTTTTTTCTAAGTCTTGTTATCCAGTATTTTATAAAAACATTCCGTTTTTTAAAAACATTCCGTTTGGTTGCTCCAGTCACTTTTTTTAGGCTGGCTTAGTGGCATTTTGGTGGATAATGTGACGAATTTTGCTTCTTTTTAAGAAAAATATAACCAAAACAAGCACATTACAAAAACTGTGTCATGCTGAGAGAAAAGCCCCAGAGATGCAAAATGAGAAAGGTCAGGATCTGATACTGGAGTCTTGTTTGCAAGTAAAAATACCATGAAACATGTGATTGTCAACAACCTAAGTGAGCCAGACAGACTTCTGACAAACAATTCTGACAGTTCTCATGAGCTGAAAAGTGTTTTTTTTTTGCTCTCTTGGCTTTGGAAATGTTCCCCTCCTGCTTATCGATGTGCAGAGAGTTAACAGAGGAGTAAAACAACAAGGTACTGTTGAAAATAACCTGCCCCAAGCAGTGCCTTTTGTGTGCTCCTTGGGGAATGGAGTCTCTGTCAGGGGTCTGACTTCCTAAAAAACCTTCCTGGGTTTAAATACGCAGATTGATTTGTTTCTCTTTTGTAAACACTTTTTTCCTCATTCATTATTAAGCAAATTAAGACATGTTCCCTGTTGCTTTCACGTCTTGGGCAGAAATTCATTTGAGTCTAAAGGAGACTTTGGCGAAGGTAAGGAGAAGGGAAAGATGAATGTTAAGTTGAATGTCTTCCTTTCTGCACTTTCATTTATTTAAAAGAAAAAAAGATCTTAAAAAATTTAAATTTGAAAAAATTAAATTAAAATTGTCATTGAGCTGCAAAAAAATCTTTGAACCTTTCTCCATACAAAAAGGCCTAATAGGCAAAAATACTTTCCAACTTCGTCTCAGGAGCTGCTATCCTGAATAAATAGGATCTTGCACTTTGGAGCTGGCAGAGCTCAGCCTTAAGGTAACTATATTTTTCAGTTCAAATATATCCATATTCTTGTTTACTCACTCAGAACCTGTTCGGGGGGGAATTGTCGTGTTAAGATCCAGTCCTGCCCAGTGCATATGAGGAGTGAATACGTGGCCATTTAAAATTCCAGCAGCGAGCAGGGAGGTCACTGTAGGCACCTTCTGTGAATGAATGATCAGGCTGCTTTCCCCCTTTCCTCGCTCTTCCCAGTGCTGCTTGCAGCTGGGAGCTGTGCCATAAGTTACCTTTATATTAGCATTGAAAATTCCAGGGCTTTAAAAACAACATATTTCTTTTGCTGCCAGTTTTATTTGGAGGCTGTAAAAGCGTGCAGAGCGTGCGTCCCCCAGGAACTGGGTGAAAATTGGTAGAAATTCGGTAAAATAGAGTGTTGGGTGTAGTGTGGCTTGGGAAAAGGGGGGACCTGTGGGTTTGCTGGACCTCTGTGGTGGGACTGGTGGTTTTTATGGGGCACATCAGCTGTGCCAGGTGTCTGTGGTGCTTGGGTGGCTGGAGGTGTCCAAGGATGGGCTGGACATGGCGAGGATCAATCACAGGTTGGACACAATGGCCTGGAAGGTTTTTTCCAATCTCAGTTGCTCCAAGAGGACCTTGTGCTGCATTGCTGGGATGTTCAGCAGAGGAGCTGCTGCGTCTGTCGAGAGTGGTGGGTGTAGGGAAAGCAGGGCAGGTCCTCAGCACCTCCAGCGGCAGGGGAGGCCTCTTCCCAGCCTTCCTGGCTCTTCCCAACCTTCCTGCCCTTCCCAACCTTCCTGGCCCTTCCCAGGCTTCCTGGCCCCTTCCCAGCACTCCTACC
>VYZQ01056670.1:0-27075 GCA_013400655.1 Mystacornis crossleyi
CCAACCTAAATGATTCTATGAATAATCCCTCCTGTGTAGGAGGGGATCTGACCTTATGGCAGAGATAACATGCTTGTGTCAAGGCTGGAAAACAGGGACTTCTCCCAGATGTTGGTGGACTGAGGTTTGGAAAGTTTTCACTTGGGGCTGTCTCCCCCAAGCTCCTGCTGCTCTGAGCTGGGGACATGACAACAGTGGGTTTACAGTGCTGTGGGACCTGGGGATGAGCACCCAAGCACTGAGGTCTCCAGCAGTGTCACCCTCCAGGACCTTGTTTGATTTCATTTGTTCCTTGTTCCCTTTCTTAGCTCACAAATTTTGTTTGCTCTTTGACAGCTTCTGCACACCACACCAGGCAGATGTTCCCATCGCATTTCAAACTGATGATAAGGTTTTATTGGGCAGTTACAGTCAATTTAGAACCCATTAATGGACATAAATAGTTCAGATTGTCCCTTTCAATTCCCGTTACTTTGCCTTTTATGCACCAAATGCATTCAGCCACCGCACTGCCCCACCGTGGAACTCATGGAATTTCCTAACCGAGCTTTCAAGACTTGATTGTTTCATGTTGTTTTGCATTTATCCATGAATTTTCTTTTCACTGATCATGCACTGAGATGAATGCTCAGGCATCCAGGCTATTAATAAATACACTTGATAACAATGGTCCTCATGTGAGCCATTAAGACACTGCAGTATTAATAGCTTTTCCTTTTGGAGAAGGACTATTTATTCTTCCCCTTTCCCTTTCTTCAGGCTGGAGCTGATCGAATTGTTCATTGTGAGAAATCTCCTTGGAGAATATAGTTCTTATTTCTCTATGAAAATCATTCATTAATTCATCTTGTGAACTTTATCCTGAGATACTCAGCCTTTTGCTTTCACTCTTTGCTCCTTATTCATCACTTGGTCTCGGTTCACCTCTGTGCTGGAGCACAGATGCTCCAGCATATCTGGAAGCTGAGATGATCAAACAAGGAATGACAGACAACCAAGAGCCAAAATTTTATTTCTTCTGTGACTGAATCAGCCTTTAGCAAAGGTATAAAACTTGAGAGGCACTTGAACTTTCTTTGAATGGCCAAGTTGTCTGTCACGAGACGCCAACTTCATGACTCTGGTGGCAAATCCACGGGTGCTCTCAGCCTTCCCTGTTTCCAAACCACAGCAGCCAGGCCCTCCTTGGACATGAAAGCCCCTTGGGCAATTTCCTTGCGTTTGCAAGCACATTTTTGGGTGAGAGTCAGCATTACAGAAGAGTCAAGTGGTGCTGGGCGACAGTGACCTCAGAAATCAATTTTACCCTTTCTGCCCCCATTTCTTTACACTATTCCCACTTCCCACAGCTGGGTTGAACCAGGAGCACCTTGACATCTCTGAGCATTCAAGCCCAGAAATCACTTTTCAAAAGTGAGCACCTGTTTCTATTCATTTCCTTGATGATCCACACCCATCCTTCCCAAAACCCACATCAATCATGCTGTTTGCCTGCTCCTCAGGAAAGCCCATCTGCTACTTCTTCTCACCTTACCTCTGCTGATTATTGAGCATATTTTATGGGAAGGGGCTGGATAAAATCTGTCCCCAGCACACAGATAGACCTGAGAGCTCCAGATCAGCTGCAGTTCATTTCTTCACCCGTGTAACTCAGAGCACCAGTTGGTAAGAATTTATTTGCCATCAATAAACTATAATTGCCCAAACTGCCAGTAAAAGCAAGGTTAAGAGCATCTTCTATTCACCAGGATTGTTGCTGTCTGAGCCCTCACAAGGGAAATGACTAATAAAGAGATAACCTTAATTAATGGCAGAGTAAGCGCTGGACTTATACGCTCAAATTCCTGCAGCTTTTCAGCTTGCATTCATATAAATTACTATATGTCTTTGCACATGGATGGTGGTTTGGGATGATCAGTGTCTTGAGTTCAAGAGCCTTTAGTCTCCCAAAGCTGACAGTTCAGGTCATAGCTCTCAGAAAAAACATGGGAATCGCAGTGTTGATTCACCAGTAACGGAGATCGGCGCTTGTGGCCCCAAATTATATTACAAGACAAACCAGCACTTGTGAAAAACAAAGGAAAATCTCTTAGTGATTCCAGTGGGATATAATCTAAACGTTTATTAGCCAGCATCCTCCCATGTAGATTCACCAATCAAAATCTGTCCAAAAATAATTAGAAATGTGTATCATCAAATTATTATTATTATTATTATTAATTTGATTAAAAGACAGCACCTCCAAAACTTACAGTTTAACCATAAATCAGAGGAAAATAAAATAGAGGGTACAGAAAGAGGAGGAAATACAACCAAACAGCCTGATTTTATTGGTCAATGTGATAGATAGTGGTTTTAATGCAACCAGGACCTGTGGGTTGCTGGCAGGGGAAAGGAAAGTCTTCAGGATGGATTTGCAGAATGATATTGACGTGGTTTTGAGGATATTTCTGAAGACAACTACACAAAACAGAGAGGTCAAGTTAATTGTGGTTCTTAAGGTCTTCCTTTCTCTGGCCAGCTAAGGATGCTCTGAGTGGCTCACTGAGTTGGACGTGTCCAAACTCGGCACCTCCCAGCACAAAGAGATGGATCTCAGGCAAGACCATGCAAGGCAGAGAGAGGGACGTGCTGAGTGGGTGTAGAGAAAAGGCCGTGCTGCTCTTTGTGGGCAAGACGTGGCCAAAGTGGGCATCCCCATGGGTACCCTGAGGAAGGAGGCAGTGTCCTAACCAACGAAATGGAAGAGAAGTTGTGGAGCCAGGAGAAAAATCCCAAGAAAGAAACTTAAGGAGACAAGAATTGAAGGAGATTAACTTGTTCCACCCTGACAAGAGAGGGCTGTGATTCATCCAGAAGAATAAAGGTGGTGTCCTGCATCAGAAGGAGGAGGGCCTTTGGGTTGCTGAGTGATTTTTTCTAATCAGAAAGGTTTCCATCAATATTACCTTCTCATCAACACCAATCTCCAGCACAGCCATCCATAATTCTCAATCCCAGTCAGCCCTGGACCTCTCTGCACAAATTCTCATTCAGGCCAGAGTCATGTGAAAGACTTTTGGGAATTTTGAGAGATTTAAAATGTGGAATTTTGTCTGGGCTTAAAACCCCCTTTTTTTTGTGTTGAAAAGACTTCATCTAGTCCTTCTAACCTTGCACTTTCAGGGGCACTGAGTGTAGCTGGATCATTTTAGAATAAGAACGTAAAGACAAGAGTGAACAGAAGCTGACTTACTATTTAAAGAATTTAATTTTCATTTTGAGGAAAGTGTAAGTCTAAATTTGCTGTTATGTAACAAAGTGCATTTAAAAGCAATTGCTTTTGAAAATACACTATTGAACTTTGAAATTACTGTGATAATGCAGCTTTAGTCTGCAAATGCTCCAGTCTGGGAGGAAGCACAACAGCAGCCTTTGATGAGGACATGAATTTGTTATGACAGGCTAATTTTACAATCCAAGGCTTCCTTACGGCAGAATTATAAAGGTTTATATTAAAAAAAAACCCAAAAGCCCAAGAAACAAGAAATGTATCATGTTGCTGCTGAGAAAATGTTCTCACACAAGTCAACTCCCACAGGTCAATTCGAGGTAGTATCCAGCCACCTTTGATAGCTCAGGGAGCAAAATATTGTGAATACTGGGCATGTTTAGACTGATTGGTGACTTCAGCTGTTTGATCCGTGCCTGTGTGTGTGTCTGGGAGTGCTGTGATATGGACCGCCTCATGTAAACAGCCAAAAACAGATCTTGGGGAAAAAGCAAGGAGGAAAAACCAAATCAATCTACCAGCCTTCCCCCCCAAAATAGTCTTTAACAATAGAAATCCTGCCTGGAACCTTTGTGCAAGCCGGCTGTGCCTGAGCAGAGTTGACACAGTGAGTTAACATCAGGCTTGTGTCAGTGGTCTCCTAGAAATAATCTCGTTGCAGATATCCCCACTAATCCTCCAGCAGGAAGGGCAGGAAGGATCTTCTAGGTGGGGCAGGCAGAGATGTCTGCTGGAGATGGAGGAAAGCAGGAGGCGGAGGAGAGCATTTGGAACCTCAGCTTGGAGATCCAGAGAGAAGAGTGGATCCTGGAGAAAGGGGGAGTAGGGAGCTGGATTGAGTGTTCTGTGCAGGAGGGGAGGAGACAGCCTGGTGGCACAGCTGGGGGAGTGTCCACCCTAGCCAGAGTCACTGGCAAAGAGGAACAGCCTTCCAGTACCTAAAGGGAACCCACAGGAAGGCTGGAGAGGGACTTTTTGCAAGGGCAAGCAGTGATAGGACAAGGGAGAATGGTTTTAAGGTGAAAGAGGATAGATTCACTTCGGATATTAAGAAGAAAATCTTCTCTGTGAGGGTGGGGAGGCCCTCGCACAGAGTGCCCAGAGAAACTGCGGCTGCCCCTGAATCCCTGGAAGTGTCCAACGCCAGGTTGGACGAGGCTTGGAGCAGCCTGGGACAGTGGAAGGTGTCCCTGCCCATGGCAGGGGGGTAATACTGGATGAGCTTTAAGGTCCCTTCCAACCCAAACCACTCTGGGACACTATGAACTGTGGGGAGCACATGGGAGGGAGGAGAAATCATGTCATAGGGCCCTTATGGGGGTGCTGCTTGTTCCTGTGAAGCTCTTGTAATCAAGGACTGACCAAAACACCTCCCACAGTGTTTGAGGAAAAGGCAAGCAGAGCTTTGGGGCCAAAGAAATCCTCTGTGGACAGATGCCAAGATGCATTCAAGTCTTTGCCACTGATTTTGTGTGGTACTATGTCAGCCAGTGGCCAAAAGAGCCCGGTTTGTGCTCCTGACAAACTCTGTAAGGCTCCAACACTCTGCCAGTGACTGAGGGAACTCTTCAGCAGCTCACATCTCAGTGTCACTGTGTAAATCTCTGCAGCCTGTCACTGATGGAAGGGTCTGTGTGACAGGTGTCACCCATAAATCCCATTTAAATACATCCATTACCACGCACTGTATCACTCACAATCACCCATGAAATGTCTCTTTGGAGTCAAGAATCAGACAAGGATGATTTAGGGCCATTTCACTGGTGTGACAGGATTAGCTGGATCTTGCAGCTATTAGGATGTCAGCCCAACACTGGCCCCAGAAAGGATGGGGGAGAGCAGGCAGAGACAGCTCCAGCAGCAGTTTCCCAGCAGCCTTTCCCACACAGCCTGGAGCTGCTTCAAAACCAGACTTTAAAACTGACCCCAGAGACTTCAAAACCCACTTCCCATGGAAATATATGCAAGAGTCCTGCAGGTGCCTTAAGTTTTAGAGCCAATAGGACCTTTCTCTTGCTTTCTGTCATCATTTCCAGGCAAGTGGAGTTCACATAGCTTTACACACACATACATGTGCACACAGGGTTCTGCCTGAGGCACAGACAGAAGAAGGCTTTTTGCCACTCAGCACGCTTTTTTTTTCTTTTTCCTAATTTCTCCTCCAAAAGGAGCAGGCAGCTTGAGACATCAACCTGCTCCAAATAGAAAATTGGTGTCTTATTTAATTCAGAATAACATGAGAACATCTGCAAAATAACCAGGACAATTTAGACAGGCAAATGCTTATTGGGACACATCAGTGCTAGCTGCTGTTTCAGCTTGTGCTAGACAGGAACAGTGCTGAGAGAAGAGGCTGGGAGACACCCCAGATGAGCCACTTTTTTATGTATTGCTGAGTAAAAGTAGAAGAGGAGAGGTGCCCACATATCCCGTGTGAGCAGTGTCTGGCAGGAGCAGGTTCAGAGGAAGAAGAGCTGAGACAATCCCAATGCCACAGAGACCCCAGTGCCTTCCTGGCCCTGAGAAGAAGCTTCTGCCTTGAGCACTCTGCTCCAGCCCCAACACCAGAAGACCTTCACTCTCCTGTAGTGACTTTTCTCATCATCCACAGAAACATTTGGTCCTTTTTGCCACGATGGCCTTGATAACAGCTCTGGAACTGGGATCAAGTGAGGAGCATTTGTATATGGGGGAGCAATTGGATGCAGCCCGGCCTGAATTAGGATCAGGTCCAAGCAGCAGCAAAAGGCAACCAGAGATGATCTGAGGTTCATGGGCTCAGCTCATCCTTCGTTTTCCAGAAAAGGCACGAGAAGGAAGAGCCATCACCACTTCTCCTTGTCCGTGGAGCTGCTGGAAAGGGATCAGCTCGCTCAGCCGGGAGCAGGAGGAGATGATAAAGAATGTCAAGCAAGCACAGGAGGAGAGGGCGTGGGTGCAGCAAGGAGCCGGAGCACTGTCATTTTTAATGAGCAGGGTGATTATGTACTGGCAGCTGTCTGCAGATTAGAGAACGAGGACTTGGTCAGGGATAATTATCTCTCCCTGGAATTGGGAGATTTTTCTCTTTTCTAGCAGGGAAAGAAGTGCTGGGCAGTGCCCAGCCTCCCGACCTGCAGAGGAGACGCCAGTGGTATCTTTTTCCCCCACCCCAGAGGAGGAGGAGTCCTGTCCTCAAACCAGCCCAGAAGGATTGGATTACAATCCATGGATTAAGACAGTGTCCTAGGATGTCCTTAGCTCCTTAGCCCAGTGTGGAGTAACTCTGGCTTCCAGGCAGCTCCCTGCAGGATCCAGTGCTGAGTGCTTTCCAGCCTCATGAAATGTTCTGAAAACTGGATATTAGGATGATCTGCTGCAGAGGTCACATACCTGCAAGAGCCAGTAAGAGGTGAGGGCAAACTTCACCATTTCCTGTTTTTTCATCTCCCTTGAGATGGAAAAATAAGCCTGCTGTCTGTAGCTAAAAATTGGTATTAACAGCAATAATTTACTTTTCAAAATAAAATATTCAGCTGAAGAAAATGTTTCTTGAAAGCAATGCCATTGCCTTCAGCTCTGCCAGCAATGCCAACTGGCACAGCAATCATGGCACACAGAGAGCACTGCAACCAGCTCTTGTTCAAATCCCAACTTGACCCCATGGGTGGCATGGAACTGTGGAATATGATCTTCCCAGCCTAAAAGTTTTAAGTTTATCAGCTCATCTTTTGCCAAAAAAAGCGACTAGAAGGGATCCTTTAAACATGCCTTCGTAGCAGGTTATGGGTGCTGGATTATCTATCTTCTGCTTTAATTAAAGGAGGTTAAATTGGTTATCAAGGAGTACCCAGGGGACCTGCAATTGTTTTCCAGAGCTGAGGCTGCAGTGTGAAAGTGGCAGTGGTGGTGGGAATGTTACCCACATGTGACCTCTTTCACTCATCTCCTCCTGGTATGAAAATAAATTATACAAAGGTTGCAGTGGTGATCTCCTCCACAGAGGGGAGGACAGCCTAGGCCAACTGTTAAAGTCTTCATACAAAAAAAAAAAATTATTCCTGGTATTCCAGGAAGTTTTAAACCTTCCTCAGGTTGGCTTGAAAAGGCTTGTGGTGAATCCAGGCTTGCTTCAGGTGGAATATCATTATGTATGTACTGCACTTCCGCTGCTCCAGAGGGCAAAGCCTTCAGTGGCTTAAACTGAGTCAGACATGATGGTCAGATAGCCCAGAGCAGTGCCACCCGAGCTTCTGTGACAAGGGACAGTGGCCAGCAAAGCGATCTGTCCCTCTTCTCTCTCTTCTATTAGGCACCATTTCAACACAAAATTCTTATATTATGGGAATTTTTTCCACAGGAGGTGCTTGGGATGGAGACCCTGAGACAGGGAACGGATCAGGCAGAGCAGAGGGGAGCAGGTGGCTTGGTGGGAGCTTGTCTTTGTGTCCTCATCCTCCCGTGTCCCACGAGTGCCAAGTGCTCACCAGGAGCAGCATGCTCCATAGGCAGCAGCAGCATTCCAGGCATCTAACTACAAACTGGGTTAAAAATTATTCTGCAGTCGGAAAAATTAATGTCTTGGAAAAATAAACAGGATTTTCTGAAGTGAGTGGGATAATCGTAAATTAGACTCAAACAGCAAGTGTTTCTCTGAGCACTGCGTGACACACTGAGCCAGCCCTCGGGAATTTCTGCCTTCCATATGCAACAGCTCAGCTGCCTGATGCTTCCTGCCTGCCCTGCCTGCTCTGCCTGCCCTCACAGACCCGCACAAGACATGCCAGCCCCGCCAGATGCAACTTCCCTGCATTTTAAAGGTGAGGGACCAGACATCAATCCAGGTTGGAGAGTGTCCTACACATGGCTAAGCCAGAAGATTCAGCAGGTTTTATTATCCCAGAATCCAGAGCTTGCCTGTTGGGTGCCCAAGGAGTGAGTTGAAAGTGTAAGAGGAGCTCTGTGAGCTGGCTCTGAACCAGGCACATGAGACATGGTTGCACAAATTTGCCTTTCAGCGAAAACCCCAAAGAGTACGGCTAGATGGGACCTCACAAAGTTAATCCCAAACAATGTTACCTTCATATTTGTTCTTTCTGACAGGAACCTATCAAACCTATTTCTTTTAAAATTCAGTAATGGGCACTCCCATTCACATCCTCTGGCTCTTTCCCCAGCCCTGCTGGCTGATCCACCCCACTGCTTCACTATCCTTGGAGTCAAAAGCCATTTTTCCTTAATTCTTGTCTGCATTCCTGACCCTTCCCATGAGGGAAGCCCCTTTGAATTCTTCCCTCTCCACCATAGACGCAGAGAAGCGTTGGTTATGTTCCTCATTGCAACTCCTGAGGAAATTTCCCCTATTTTCCCCCCTCTTAGACAGGTTTAATCAGATGCAGGTTCATGGCTCCCCAGCAGTCCAGAAAACTGTAGAAAATAGTCTAAAAATAATAGGGAAAAGCCACTGGTAAAAGCCCTTCCCTTGTTTGCGATCCATTCCCACGCGGATGACAAGTTGTGAGTGCTGACGTGTAGGCGGAATTGGCAATGCCTAATGAAAATGCTTTTAATTACCACACTCAAGTTATGATTTTGTAAAACAATAACATTTTGCTTGTTTGAAAGCTGAGTATTTATTATTCTCCAACTGTCAAATATTAGTCTGAGTACAAGCAACAGCCCTTGGATTTCTCTCAAAGGCTTGGGTGATCCTTTGCTAGCAACAGGTGAGGGGATACAGGGGCAGAATGAATAATCTCTGTTTTTACACTTTTCTCACAGTTTTTCTTTTAATCTGTCCATTCCAGGGCTCCAATCTGAGCTCTCTTTTAGGTCTCTTCTCTCCTGGACTTTCCTGGACAACAAAGGACACCTGGGGATCCACCAGCACTGGGGAACTCCTCTTACTTTTCCTAGGTACGCTCCTAGGTACACATCCCTTCATCATTTGTTTGTTTGCACCAGCACCAAACCTCCCTCTCCTTGAAACCCACTGCCTGTTTAGTTCTTTCCTGTTACCTCTCATTTGGTGTAAAATATGGGACTAATGGGCACTGGAAAAGCCAAGCTTTGCTTTTTGCAGTCTGTAAAAAAGATATTTTGCCTCTTCTTCTCTAAAAGAGAAGAAAAGAAGAAAAGAAGAAAAGAAGAAAAGAAGAAAAGAAGCCGCTTTTCTCCCCAAAACTTTGACAGATGAATGAATGGGAAGTGCTGAGCAAGCCCTATCAGGAATGATGAGGGCCAGGGACAATGTTGCAGCCTTATGGTATTGAAATCCTGGGATTTTTCCTTTTCTGGTGCAAACACACCCACCTGGGACGGGCCTTTCCACACAGGTCACGAAATTTGGGGGTGGATGTGAAGCAATCACAGCCCCAAGGCTGCCAGAGCTCCAGGAACATTTGGACAACACTCTCTGACACAGAGTGGGATTGTTGGGGTGTCTGTGCAGGGCCAGGAGCTGGACTGGATGATCCCTGTGGGTCTCTTTCCCTTGAGGATATTGCATGATTCTATAACAGGCCAGCCAAGAAAGCCAAGGAGTTCAATTCCAGACCTAAACTGGATAATTTGACTTTTTCCTTAGAGCACATCAGATCTTTAATGACCCAGAAACCACTTAATAAACAGCAATAAACTGCTTAGAAGAGTTTTTCTCTCCCACAAATATATGGCTCCTGCTGGAAAATAATTTGAGAGGAGAAAAATTAGCCCAGGACATTATGCATGACAGTGTCTGATCTCAGAGAGGGAAGGGTTTGGGAGAAAGAAGAGTTTAAATTTGTGAGGCTGCTGGGAGTGGTGGCAAACCCATATGATTTGCAAATTCCTCTCATGTTCAGTTAAATAAGATCTTGGCGTCTTTGGTGCCTGACAAGAAATATTCTGTCAGGAAAGCATGGATGTTTTCTGCCTCTGTCACACACACATGGACACAAAGGAGCTGCTTCTTTACAGCATTTTCTCCGCATTTTGGTGTGTGACTTGTGGGTTGTAGACAGGAAGTGGTGCATCATTCTTTTCCTTCTGTCCTTTAGCTACCAGGACAGCAAGGAACTCCATGAGACTACATCTGCAGCCAGTGTATACTGCAAAAGTGACCTAAATTACTATTAATTGTTGTGGCAGGACTAAATAGCTGTCCTCTGTGTGTTTACAACTGGAGAGACAAACAGTTTGTTCTCAAGATAATGACAAACCACTTATATTTTGTCTACAAGAGGACTGTTTGTTCCCAAAATACCTGCACCAGGACCTGCGTTGTGAAAGAAAAACAAAATGTCTTCATAAGCAGTCCCCTGCCTGGAGCTGCCCTCTCTGGGATGTTGGCTCAGCTCACCCAGCTCTAATCAAAGCAAAAAAAAAACAGATTCAGTTTTTTGTCAAGAAATGGGGACTTGGGAGCAAACCCTGATCGGGTCAGAGATGTAAATATGTAAATAGAAAGCCACTTGGCTTCTTAGAGATTTTGAACATTGCCACAAATATCTCAAGGCCTATTAACCACCAAAACCATGCTGATCCCAGGGTTCAGCTGTCTCTGAGGTGCTGGCATCCCTGCAAAGGAGGTTGGGTAGAAACTACAGCTGTTCTGAGTGGTGCAATTCACAGGCCAACACTGCTTTCATCTCTGATGGCGTCTGAAAAATATCCCAAAATTAATTGTCCAAGAGATGTCCATTGAATCAAGAACCTCAGAGAGCCAGAAGAAAGAATGGCTGAGACCTCACCATCTCACCTTAAATTTCATCTGATCTGGAAACTCAGCTTCTATCCGATCATCAAGGTGTCAATAAAATTAAATTATTTTAAAACCTTTTTAGACCATTCCTACAGATGTGTCTTTCAGAAAAATGTTACTATTCTTTGGTTTTAAAGGTAGCTTGTGACCCAAATGCTGATACATCCTGCCTTGGCTGAAAATTCCAGTGTGTGTCCGTGTCTCACCTTTCCTGTGGATTGTCACTGAACACAAGAAAACCGGCTTAGAGAAAGAAAGAAGTAAATCTTTAAAGACTCAAGACTGAATTCACTGTCAGCTGTCTGTGTGTATCTCTCAGACTTGTATCAGAGACTGGGAAATTTACTGCAGCAGCTCTGATTAGATGGAATGAAATAATGCCAGAGAGATTGAAGTGAGCACTGAAAATCTTTACCAGTGTGGTTAACAAGCTCCTGCTCCCTGTATGAATGCACCTGTATGGACTCCACTGCAGACAGACCCACTTTCATCTCTCCAACCCATGAGACACTGCTCAGGGTCATGTTTTAATGCCCTGCCTACATGTGGGGCCACCTGGCAGGTGAACATCTACAGCAGAGTTCAGGCTGCCAGCTTCCAAATATCCCTGGTAACCCTCTTTCCCCTGCTGAATGGCTTTTTTGTGCTTAGTTGGCCCATTCCTCGTTGCCAGGCTCTCAGGAGCACACTCCATGCAGTCTGGGATGAGCTGGAGGCTCTTCTTCCAGGCTTGGGACTAGACATTCAGCTGAACTGTCACCTCCAGGATGATGTGGAAGTCACAGGGCATGACACTCTTCAAGTGGGAAGATGCACAGGATGTGATGGTCTCCATCATTCCCACAAGTCCGAGGAGCTGGGACAGGGACAAGGAGCAGTGAGCAGGACATACAAGAAGCTGGGACATGGGAGATGCACCAGCACAAGCAGCAGGACGGTCTGTGAGATAAACAGCTCCTGTTCCCCAGATCTCACTGCTCCCAACGAGGCTCTGCATTTCCCCTGTTCAGCCCAGAAACAGGAGGAGATTCTTCACCTGGATTCACACATGGGATGATCCATGCAGACAATATTATCAATCACCAGGCAAAGCTGCTCTGCTGAGCTCTATAAATAAGCAGCTTCCTCACAGTCTCATACGCCAGGCTGCTGGAGATTATTTCTGCCAGAGGTCTTCAGTGCTTCCTTAGCATTAATTCTCTTTTTGAGAGCGATTCACCTTGAACAGCGAATGTTTTCTCAAGTATCTCGTTCTGATCAGAGTGTTCCCCCCGACCTTATAATCTGCAGCTCTGTTAATGCCTTAATGGCACCTGGTTATCCCAACACAGCAGGACAGTGCTGGATCGACGTGCCATCCAGGATTAGGAGTCTTCTGGGCTTTCTGGGAAACCCTTGCTGCTGTTTGTAGAGCAGTGTGATTTCTTTATTCCTTACTGCAAAGTACAGGCTTACAGACCCCTCACTAATGCCTGTAAAAAAAAAATCACTCCCTCAGTCATATCCAACTCTTCAGAGCCTCTATTTTTTTCTTGGGTTTTTTTTTCCTCCTTTCCAAAATTACCTCTTTTGCAGAGAAGAGCTTTGCTTTTCTCCATGCTGCTGGGCTGTCCATAGTCATCCTTCACTGAGGCTTTTCAGGTGCATTTCTTTGAAACCAGCAAAATTTTAGTACAAACAACCACCTTTTGCATTCCTAACAACACCTTCCTGGGAAAGAGGGGCTGAACTTATTCTTGCTGCTGCTCCTGCTTGGACTGGCTTTCCAAAGCAGACTGCAGTGGCCCAGGTCACTGGAGCTTCCCAGCAGAGCTACTGCAGCATTTAGGTCTCAAGCTGTAACCCTCTAATGAGCACTCAATGTGTATTTAGGACCCTTCCTTTCATTTCCTGTTTTCTGCAGAAATTTTGGGTACCTTGAACATGAAAACCCTGCAGGTTCATAGCTCTTACTGAGAAGAAATGCAAAGCAATGAGTAGGACTAGCTGAGTTTATCATTTCTCTCTCTGACTTTATAATTTGTTTTCCTGAGCCATGTTTTCACTGTGGTCAAAAGAAAACCTTGAACTGGTTTCTTTTTTTTTCTGAAAAACAGAGACGTGCTGGCCTAGCAGAGCCAGATTTACCTTGCAGACTCAACTTTTCCAGTATTTGCCCAGTTTTTCCCTCTTCATTAACCTTCCTGACATCCAAGAGTAGGAGCCAGGAGCAGTTTGTGGGAAAAAGAAGGAAAGCAGGGAAGAACTGCAGGAATCCCTCCCAGGGCTGGGCTGGCAATTGTGGTGTCAGATGTTCTCCAGGGCTTGGTGAGATCCTCCCGGGAACGCTGCAGTTGTGTGTGTTCAACAAACCCCTGTGATACTCCCTGGGATTTTATAACATTCCTACATGGCAGCATTTACCCATACACAGAAATTGGGAATATCTGTGGCATTAGGAATCACACAGACTCAGGGAAAAGTGCAAATGCACATTTACACAGAATTGTAACACCAGATTTTTTTTTTTTTGACTGTTGCAAAAGGAGTCAAGTCATATTTGGCAAAGATATTTACTGGTTATATACCATTACAACCACTGAAATTGTAAAGGTTTTCTGTGCATTTTCCAGAAGATGTTAAAAAAATGCTTTGGAGACAGACTTTGGACAAGAGCATGGAGCGACGAGACGAGAGAGAATGGCTTCCCACTGCCAGAGGGCAGGGATAAATGGGATTTTAAGAAGGAATTCTTCCCTGTGAGCGTGAGGAGGCACTGGCACAGGGTGCCCAGAGAAGCTGTGATGCCCCTGAATCCCTGGCAGTGCCCAAGGCCAGGTTGGACAGGGCTTGGAGCAACCTGGGACAGTGGAAGGTGCCCCTGCCCATGGCAGGGGGGTGGAATGAGATGATCTTTAAGGTCCCTGCAACCCAAAGCATTCTGTGATTCTATGATTCTATGTTTCCACCCCATCCTCCCAGCTAATGGTGCTTCACCCTGAGAAAACATGTGGGATTAAATCTGAAATTCGCAGTCAAAATCTGAAATGGGGAATTCTGGTGTTTGTAGAGGACAGGCCATCCTGCTCCCACTGCCTCCCAAGCCCTCTCAGCTTGAAATATCCAGTCCCTGCCACATTCTGTGGCAAGCCAGACACAAGTACAGATAACATGATATCGCACAGTGCATCAAATACTGGTCAGGAGTAGGAGGAATTGATTTCTGACTAATAAAGAAAATTCATTACCCAGACTGAATGAGTCAGAAGGAAATGAAGGCTGCTGTAAAGAGGGAGGATGGACTCATGCACTCTGTTATTTCGGGCTTGCTTGGTTGCAGAACGGGTCTGTCTCTGCAGCATCTCCATCTGCACAACCTTGGCCCGTGTCCTGTGGCATGATTTCAGCTCAGAAACTGCTGCTGCTCTTCAAGGGGAGAGGCCTTTGGTGGAGGCAGGACTTCAGCACAATTTGTTCTGCCTTTGGCACCTTTTTAACACCCCCATCCCTCCACAGGGCTGATAGAAGAGGTTATGGCTGTGGCCAGGCAGAGCCAGCGCACACAGAGGACAAGGACGGCAGGAAGGGGTGGATCCTCGGGGGCAGAGAGATGCTGGTGACAAACGCCTGTTGCTCCTCCACTCCAGAGCAAAGCAGCAAGACAGGCCTTAAATATGCACTCAGGGGAGACCAGTCCTGATCCAAGGAGCTGCCACCATGCCTGGATTTGGCTCCTGGTGAGGCTTTACTTCCCCAACCACCTTGCCCGGCTCAGTGCCTGGGCTGGAGAACAAGACCAGACTGCCAAGGCAGAGGCATAACAGACCAGGACAAGGTTTGGGGTGTCCAGGAACAAGAGTAATCCTGGGATTCATCTTGATCAGCTCTTCATGCTCCCCACAGCCCTGCACTTTGCAGAGCAGCTTCTTGGGAGGCAGGAGGAGCAGAAGGGACAGCTGGGAGGGAGAAGATGCTGCAGCGAGCACCGTGGGCCCAGTGGCAGCGTGTGGGGCCCACTGTGTCATCCAGCACTGGGCATGTGTCTTGTCACCACTGACCCGGGCAGGAGAGGTTAAGTTTTGTCAAGAGGCTGTGGGATTTTTTTAACAGAACCCTCCTTTCCATCCCACTGAAGGCTCTCTCCATGGAGGCATCTTCCCTGTCCCTCACTGCTGTTCGTGCCAGGACTGACGGCATCTTCCCTCGCAGGGAATGATGTCTTAGGAGCCTCCTTGTTTAGTCTTACAGCTGTCAATAATTCCCACATTTTTGCTATTCAGACTAGCTATGGGTAGCAACATTTCCTGCTGCAGTGAAAATTTGTTGTGAATAAGAGCTGGAAGGGGAACTGCATTAATATTTCACAGCAGTTAGTGCTGAGGGAGTCTTTGCACTTCACAACCTGAGACCCAGAGGAGTTTCTCAAACCAGCAGTAGTTTAACAGCATTTAAACAAGCTTTTGCCACATGCAGCCCAGCTGGGGACTGCTGCTGGCCCAGGCACGCTTGTGCCAACCCCAGCTCAGCTGAGCTTTCCCATCTTGGGCTTGTCCTCCAGAGCAGAGATTTTGGGACATTGGGAGAATAAAAGCAGCTGATCACAGAATCATTGGATCACAGAGAATTTTGTGTAGGAAGGGATCTTAAAGCTCATCCAGTGCCACTCCCTGCCATGGGCAGGGACACCTTCCACTATCCCAAGGTGCTCCAAGCCCCGTCCAGCCTGGCCTTGGACACTTCCAGAGATCCAGGGGCAGCCACAGCTTCTCTGGGCACCCTGTGCCAGGGCCTCCCCACCCTCACAGGGAGGAATTTCTTCTTAGTATCCCATCTAGCCCTGCCCTCTGCCAGTGTAAAGCCATGACTCCTTGTCTGTCACTCCATCCCGTGTCCAAAGTCCCTCTCCAGCTCTCCTGGAGCCCCTTTAGGAGCCAGAAGGGGCTCTGAGGTTTCCCCAGAACCTTCTCCTCTCCAGGCTGAGCACCTCCAGCTCTCCCCTCTTGTCTCCATAGCAGTGGCTCTCCAGCCCTTGGATCATGTTTGTGGCCCCTTCTGGACTCACTCCAATGGGTTCACGTCTTTTCTCTGTTGGGGACCCCAGTGACCAGGCACTGCTCAACTCTGGGTCCTAGTGGCCCAGCCCAGACACCCACAGCCATCAGTACATCGACCATGTCCTTCCACAGCTGCACCAGCCTTGTAGGTCCCTCCCTGTGGAGGTTACCCCCTGGGGAGATGACTTGGGAGTGGGAGCATGGGTCAGATTACACGGGGCTGCCAGGCTACCTGATGCCATTGTTCCAAAAACCTGTTTCTCATTGGTCATTTCAAATACAACCCCACCCTGGTAGTGCTGTACTTAGTGGGGTGTGGAGATGATTGGAGGGGGCTCTTGGAACAGTCTGTGCCAGGCCCAGCCACGAGGCTGGGAGAAAATAAAGAACATCTCTGAATATCTACAAAGAATATCGTCCTCTGATTCTTTCTACGGGCCAAAGCTGTCTGCCAGGGAAGGTGCCATCCCCACTGCAACATCTCCCCACTGACACCCTGAACAGCCAGAAAGTCCCAGTGCCAGCAGACCTTGCTCCATGGCACAGGGATCCATGATCTAAACCACCCGGTGTACTGCAACCAGTAAACATCAGGAAAAAAACCTTTGTGGGGAAAACAGAATGCTTTTTTTTTTGGTCAAAAATAGATCTGTTCATTTCAAATTCTTCTTCATTTTTTTTACAATATTTTCAATAAAACTACATTGACTTCAAATCATGAAAGAGATTCATTTCGTATTTTTCAAAGTTTGAAGATGGTTACATAACCATAATGAGCCTGAATGCATTCCATGTTTTTAGATGCCTGCAATTTTTTCACCCAAATTAGGCTTTCTCTAAAACTGCTCCCCAGCGGGCCTGCCAACACAGTAATGTTAATGCTGAGAGAAAATGCACTAAATCCACCTTCAAGCTCCATGAACAGCATGATCACATCCTGAACACCCAGAAGAAGGAAGCCAAACCAGCCCTGAGCCTGCACTTAGCTGGTCCTCAAAGCAGCAAAGGTTGTAGGGTGATGCTTGTCCACAGTCCCTCCACTCCAGCAATACTCCACCCCGCTTCTACATGGCAAACTCCCTCCCAGAGGCTCCTGTGGCTGTTACGGAGAAGCAGAACCTCCTGCTGCCTCCCCAGCCCCTGCCAGGCATCTCCACCATCTCCACGCCCTCCAGACGGGCAGCCCAGGGTGTGCAGACAGTGTGTGTGAACCCAGCGCCCTCCCACATCCCCACTCCTCCTGGCACAGATAAGAGCACCCGGGGAAAGACCTTGTGAGACAAGGCCCAGATTTATTTGGACTTTCAGCTGCGAGAGGCTGCTGGCTGCTGTGTGATCTTTGATAAACTCCGGGATGCAGAGAGACACAAGTGTGGAGAAGTCCCTGCCAGCAGCTGTCACAGATGCTGCCTGGCACAGCACCAGGGAGCTGTGACACTCATTTGATCATATGTTTATCCACATATCCCTCACATACTGATAGGCACAGAGATAGCCTCTGGGCCTGCCCTCACAAAGCACGGGCAGCTGAATTTCTGGGCCTGCATGCAAGGTTTAGAAATGATGGCACAACGTTTTTCAAAGGCCTCTCCGTGTGGTGTAGCAACTTTCCAAATGTTGCTGGCACCCAAGACATGGAGCTTATGGAACAGGTTTTGTCTTGCTGTGGAAGAAATCATGTCAAGTCTGCACTTTGTGACTCCCTAGTCCAGATCTACCCCACGGCATTTCTCCCTGCTTGGCCAACCTTTTTTCATTCAGACAGTCTTCAAGCCCTCCTGGCTGAGGGCTCTCATTCCAAAGCAGCCCCATCACAGTGTTCCTTCAGTCCCATGGTGTGAAAACAAGACAGCAGTGACCTTGTGGGTTCAGAGGGACTTCTATAACCCCAAGAATGGTGGCACCAGCTGCAGTGAGTTCTCTGCTCTGTTAAACTTTGGTCCCTCTTATTGCTTTAACTCTGTCTTTAACCATCCACTTCCCGTAATCTTTTGCAGACACAGCCCATGCCAGCACCCTGCCAGCCGGGCTGGAGCTGGGGAAGAGCCCCCAGAAGTGTTTAGGGTTGCAGTTTGCAGCCCTGCTTTCCCCATCCCTGGCATCATGTTCTTCCAGAGCAAACACGTGCCGTGCCTCTGTATCAATTGCATGACCAGCTTCATTTTGTACCGCTTATGAATTATTGCTGGCCCCTGTTGCTCTCGTCAGCTCTTCCCCCTGCCTCATAGAGACATTGATTCATACACACATGAATGTTCCCAGGCTTAATTAAACATGGTCCCTTCCTGACAGTCTTCATCGTGTGCACAAAGGTGGCTGATCAGCTTTGGGTGGGCTGTGCCCACCTCCCCTGCTTCGTGCCTCCTTTGTTCTCACACCTCATCAAATTTCAAAAGTCTCCATCCCACCTTGAAATGGACCCATCATTTTTCCTCCTCTGCAGTTCAGTGTGTTAAGTTCTGTTCCCCTTGGATCTCTTGACCCCCTAAGGCCTGTGTGTGACCCTGTTGCCCAGGCTCCAGCCACACTGGCCTTTCATCTTTGCGTAGGATTATTCTCCAGCTCTCTTCCACCAGCCATAAAAAGCAGTATATCACCAGCAAACTTGAGATCAAAACTGACAAGCAAGCTTTTTAGATGAGTCTGTTCTGCTGTATGTAATTAATGTGTCTTGTTTTCTTCATTTATATTTTATTTATATGCTTTTATGTATTGTGAGAACCTCCGAGAGGGTTTTCTTTTTATGAATTGTGCTTTGTAAAACAGGACAACTGCTGTTGATGAAATAGTTATTATCAGCTAAAGACTGCACTCCCAGACTGCGCCTCCCTTCCAACTGGCAATCTGTCACTCTTCCAAACGTGACCGACAGACAGACAGCCAGGCAGCGCCCAGGAAGGAGCCAGGAGGAGGAGGAGAGAGCAGGGATGATGATGAAGGTGATTAAAAATAGCGAAAGATTCCTTCGCCACAAATCACAGCGAGAAGTTTCAGAGAAGAAAATAGCAAACCTAAAAGATATTGCCTAGGGGGGCTTTTACTGATTTTAGACTGTGTTGCTCAGATCAGTTCGCTCCAGTGAGCGTCTGTACCAGTTTTTTTAGGATGGAAGAAATAATTGCCAGCATGGGGGCTGGAGGGAGGATTTTTTATTTTTAATTTAGTTTCCCTAAAAAGTCTTTCTTCGTTTAAATCTTGGAAGCAGGAGTGTATCTGAGGAAGAAGCTGATTGAAAATGGATCATTTAGAGCTTAGCTCCCATCTTTGTGTTGATTAAGTTCTTGCCAAGCTAATGCCCCAAAGGAAATTTCACTGTTTTTTATAATAAATCCCTGAAAAACAGGTTTCACTGGGACCACTGAGATGGCAGTCAAAGCTTGAGTGCTGGAATCAGGGAGTAGGAGCACAGAGACTCCTGTACATAATTCACTCAAAGTAAATGGGAAACAATCCTACCAGTTCAGCAGCATCCTTCCTCCTTAATATGTGGATTAACTGGGACAAATGTTCTCCCAATGAAAAATCAAGGATTCAAGAGGAATTCCTGCCCAACTCCATGCTGGGGAGCATGGATTGAAGCTGGGCTGTGCTAGGGGTCGTGTCTGGAGCCTTTGGGGTGAGAGTACAGTGAAAAGCATTCGTGAAGTTCTTCACAGCATCTGAGAATCACAGAATGGTTTGGGTGGGAAGGGATTTTAAAGCCCATCCAGTCCAACCTCCCACCTTCCACTATCCCAGGTTGTGTCAAGCCCCATCCAACCTGGCCTTGGACACTTCCAGGGATGGAGCATCCATGAGCAGCCCAGAGTGTCCGGAGGTGCAGCCAAGCTGTCCCAAAGCACTGAGGCAGCCCCAGGCAGGGGAATGGTGAGAGATCTCTGGGAACAGCCCAGGGAAGTTGTGTGTGCTGTGAATGAGGCTGAAACACCTCAGATTTTGGCACCATTTAGATTATTTGGTGCCCTTTACCATACGTCTTCTGATAAGACTCCTCACAAGTGATTTGGATCCTCTGATTAGCTCCTGCAAGTCCTCCCTATCACCATCACTGGCTTGAATAATGCTCTAAATGTCACTGCTGGGACAGGAAATGCAGCCGTTTGGTGCTCTTGCTTCTGTCCTGATGATTCATGTTGACATTTACATGACCAAGCAGAGGGGGGAAGTTGCTGAACACATCACTGAGCCTGTGGAAATCTCCACAGTAACAGGATTCAAACAAGCAGAGCCCCAAAACTCTGAGGAAACACCCTCACAAAGGCAGAAGAGCTTGAGCAGGCTGTAGAGAGTTACATCCCCTCCCAGCTCCGTGGAGGATGAGTCCCATGCTCACCCTGAACTCCCCTTCTTGGAGGATTCTGAGTGTGGGTACCTGGTATCCGGGACTGTGAACACCAAGCAGTTAATGAGGTGTGATCATACGAGGAGGTTTAGCATGTGAGATATCATTTTTCTTTTTAGGATGTTTTTCACACCCCTGGATGAACATATCTTCAACGCAGAGAGTCAGGGAGGTAAACTCATCCCCTGGATGTTGCTGAGAAACAGTCCGTTCCTCATCATTCTCATTACCTCAAGTTTCCATTGTAAAACAAACGATTTTCTGTCTCCATTGCAGCTCGTGGCTACTCACAGAAAAACCTGCAGCTCATGATGAACCCTTTATAAAGACAGTGAAGCAGAGGCACCATCTGCATATTTCCAGGTTGTGATAGAGCCTGGGGAGGGACAAGGCTCTGCAGATTCCTGCCCTGATGGCCATGGCCTCATGTTCTGAGCTGGGCCCTTGCCCATGGTGCCAGTGCTGGCTGTCCTTCTGTTCCGAGGATGTTACTGCACAGTGTTTTGCTTGGCTTCCTGCATGCTGGGGAGGTGTGGCCTTTGTGATGCTATTTGGGGGCGTTTCTGGGAGAAGGGTTATTCCCACAGGCTTTGCAACATCAGCAAAGCCTCTAACCAACCCAAATGACCAAATTCTTGGTGGAATTCTGTGCTGTGTAAATCAGGAAGTGTAAATAAACAAGAATTTCATGTTACGTGTGTTGTGTGTGCAATGGAGAACACACACCAAGGATCTCCATGCTTAGAAACTTTTCAAAACTTGACTGGATAGGACCATGAGCAGCTTCCCCCAGCTTTCAGGTGGGTCCTGCTCTGAGCTGTGAGTGACACAGAAAACTTTCAGGAAGACTTTTCAAACTAGATTATTTTGTAACACCTGTCTGAGCTGACCCACAAATGAGTTATAGGTAGACAATGGAATCCAGGTTGGTTACAAATATCTTTTAAGGAATATTGTTGGAAACTGATGGACTTTCTACCCATGACCCTGTGAGAAAGTGTTTTTGGGACAAATCCTACTGTACAAACACTGTTCTCTGTCTTTCCAATGAATTACTGGTAACCTTCCTAGGTTCCAGCACAAACTGAAGGAATGGTGGCAAAACCAGTCCTGCCAGAAAGCAGAAGAGAAAGAGGCTCTGCAGCTGCTACCAGCAATGAAGGAACCATCCATCCACTGGTACCTCTGATTATTTCTCAGCTGGTTATGTGACACAAAGGCAGCTGTCCCCATAGCTGCCCATAGATTCCAGGGCTAGGAATCACTTGGAGGTGTTGTGCTCCTGCTTTTCCATGCCCACATCTGTCACACAACTGTGTGCACAGTACCTAATTTTACATGTATGTGGGTACAGAATGCTGGGCTCCTGCTGCTCAGAAAATGAAAGTCCTCGGGGAGAGAAAGGTGAGCTCATCCAGCCTTCAGTAAAACCTGATGTTCAAAGGTTTTATGGAACTAGATTCACAAGAAGGTTTCAAGCAGCTTCAATAGCACTTTGGGGCACGAAGTCACATAGCTTCTCAAAATCCTAAAATTCCTTGCATTTTCCCTCACATGCTCACCGAGCTTGAGACTGAGGGTGCAGTGGAAACTCACTGCTCAGCTGGAGGCCTTGGTCTCCTCTCAGCATGGAGACAGCCCCTGGCTTAGGTGCTGATCTTGGAGGATGGGGTTGAACACTCAGTGGAGAAGCCTTCATGATCCTGGAGTCATGGAGACACACCTTCAGGGGGTCTACTAACCCTGCAGACCTCTCCCCAGTACCTCCTGCCACTTCAGCAGCTCCTGGTTTGCTCTTTGCTTGCTCCATGCGCCCATTGGGGCTGCTGAGGACTCCTCACAAGGTGTCCAGGTCCTGTGCCACAGGTAGCAGCACTAAAATGTAATCACTGCGTCACTGAGTCCTGCTGAATTGAGGGCCCTGTCTCCACTCCCAGCTTTATATTTAGCACATTGAGCAATCTCAAACACGCCAGTTCCTGAGCCATCTGCATTACTTGCTCCAAAATAATGCAACTGAATGGAAAATGGTGCCATGCTTCAGCAAGAGGAGTGCTTTTAGCACAGTATGAAGAGTCCTCCTTCTTCTGCTCGCTTATTTATTTATTTTGCTCCAAAAGAAGGATCCAAAGACACAGAAAGCTTTGGTTCAGGCAGCAGCCCCAGCAATTGTATTTGTCAATATGTGGAGAGTGTCTGAAAGTGATGTATTTGCAACATATATGGTCCATTGCCTGATTAACTCAGAATGAAAACCACCCAAGCTTCACATTGAAGTCAGTTAGCAATACAATAGCTCCAAAGATTGTGCAATTACTTTTATTTTTTTTCTGAATGTCTGCCAATAACTGCAACTTTCACAGGAGATAAAGATCTTTTCTGCTTCATTATTTCTGAGATGGCACATTAGGATCAAATGTACCATCCTATTAAATAAAACTCCAGGAACACTATATATAGCACCATGGCAAATGTGGTTTGCAAAGCAGCATTGATCAGATCAGCACAGAACCCTGTTTACATGTTGAACGGTTAAAATATTCCTGCTATTAGAATTTATCCTCTTCTTGGTAAACCTGAATGTGCACATTGCATATTGTGCTCACACAACTGCTGCTTGTCCCCTCCGTGAGCACAGATTTCAGCAGCCTTCTCTAACCTATGTCAGGGGGAGAGGTTGTGCTTTGTTTACCTCATCCAACAGACTTTTGATATGCACTGGTGTACTAGTTTGAAAGCAAACCAGTGGGAGACTCCANGTGCTTGTGGTTACACCTTACACTGTGACCTGAGACAACTGTCAATTCTTATGGACCTACGGGTTCTACCCATCCAAATTCCGCAGCTGCTCAAGGCAGAGATGAGGGAAGAGATTGTGTTTCTCCGGCAACTGGAGAGGTTGGGGTCCTCCTGTCCTCGGGTGCATGTCAAGGACACAAAGGACAGTTACCATGGGATTTTTTTGCCAAAGAGGAATTGATGGTCACCTGAAGACAGTGGGTGAGAGCCAAGGTTTGAGTGACAGCCTAATCTTTCTCAGGACGGTCTTGGCCAATGAGCCACATCCCTGTGCAAAGCTCCCAGCTTTAACACCCAGCTGTTGTCCTTGTACAAGACCAGAGCCCAAATCTGCCCCGGGTTTTGGCTCATGGGAGATCACACTTCCATCAGGTGGGTTATACCCATATCATGGGGTTCCTGACACATCCCTGAGCTCACACATGGCAGCACTGAGGCAGCAACTGGAGGTGCTCCAGGCCCTCAGTGCTGGGAGTCAGGGAGAGATCCTCCAGGAGATGAGATAACAGCTGTCTCTCATGCAGGGAGAGAGAGCAGCTCATGCAGGGTGCAGCCCACTCTTGTGAGCTGGCTCCTGCTTTCCAGGCAGAATGCAGGGGAATGGCACTGCCCAGGACAGTCCTGTCCTGGCACCTTGCCCCCGCAGAGCCCCGCATCCCTAGGGTGCACTGTGGGATCCTTGCACTCAGTCATCAAGGGGCGGGTTTTGAAAATCCAGAAAGCCCCTCTGAAATTATATTCCAGTGCATTCACAAATTAGGTGAAGGCACATTTGAAAGGATGGGCATTTACATATAAATTGCCACCTAATTGCACTAATTGCACATGTGCACAGATGCACCATTGCACAGACAAGTTTTGCACATGGATATCAGGTGTCTGCTTTGCTTTGTAGCAAAGATGGCTTTAAATCAATGTGAATTATTGGTTCCTCTCTTGCCAGACCATGGCTTAGATCAACCATTGTCCAAGTCAGGGCTAGGAAGACCTTTTGAAGTGATTTTCCAGCTCCTGTTCTGAGTCATCGTGATTTCATACCCTCAGGCTTGCAAGCCTGTCCTTCCTTTCCAGGTCATAAATACTTGTCTTGTCTCAGGGAAACATTTGGTGCTGTTAGGTACTAAGGACACAGTGTAAAAATCAAATATCTTGGCATTTTACTTTTATATTGGAAACCAATCAAATAGTAAAAATGAATCTTGGATGAAGAAAATTTTAAAATATAGTAAGTAGGAGTTAATGTACTTCAATAACATCTTTTTTGTAGACTCGTTACCTCTTTATTTACCCTTCAAGATATTTACTTCTGGTTTATAGCACAATATGTATTGAGGAGAGACATAAGCTGGGCAGAGAAATGCCACTGAAATGAGAAAATAGAAAGTTAATGGTGAAACCAGAGTAGGCTAAATTAATTTACAGATTATATGACCATATCCCATCAGTAAGACACGAATTATTTTGTTTACAGTCTTCAGGTTGCTGCCTGGCTCTGCTACCCTTCACTGTTTTCAATTTAAACTGCAGTGATTGTAAAGAGAAGAGAAAATAAACCAAATGTTCCCATTCCACTTATAAATTTTATGTTTATAATCTTGTAGCCATCCATGGAAACCATGCCTGTTATTCAAGTGCCTCGCCTCCCCAAGCTGAGCATAATTATTACTGATACATCTGGATGTTTAACTACCTACTACAGACTCTTGAATTCCTTCCAGATATAAAATATCCATTAATACAGGAGTGGAGAAGAGTGGAGTCACAGGGGGAAGAAGAGAGGGGAGAATTTATGTCTATTACTTCAATTCTCAGAGGATTTATGCCTTGCTTAGCACCACAGGAAGTAAAATACTATTACCTAAGCTAGTGTCATTCAGATAAAAGAATGTAATATGCCTCTTCCCACTTTGTTTTACAAGGAATCCTTTGTGCACAGCTGGACAGATCCACTCTAGCTTGGTGTCCTCAGAAGATGGAGACACCCTCCCACGGTGCAACCCTCCCCCAGCCCAGGGGCATCATTGAGTCATGTTTTTTAAAGCCCTTTGGGTTGAGCTTTCACTCAAAACCCATGTATTTTTTGTAGCCAACAGATCCATCTGTAAAAAAAAGAGCTTGGGCTTTCATCCCATGCAGTGTTTCTTGCTCTGGTGTCAGCTCTTGAGAGAAGTCCCAAAGGAGCAGGTGGGTCTATGAGGAGCCCAGCAAACACAAAAATAGTTGATGTGAAGAAAGAGGCTCAGCTTTGAGCAGTGTCACCAAAAATGTTCGTCCCTGAGCAAAAGGTGTGTATCTTACCTGGGGGAAGAGCCAGCATTTCAGGAACATCCATAAATCCCTCCTCTGGTGGCTGCATCCTCAGGGGTACAGCATCCTTCTACATCACTCTTGAAGGCAACACTGAAACACCACTTAGAAATTTTAGCTGTTTCGCAAAGATAGTTCTGCTCCACAGCATGTCGTCACCGTATCAGCTCCATTAAGGCTCTGTCCCAGACTTATTGATTACTCTCTAATCTGTGCCCTATTAAATTCACACATCCGTCTCACAATTACATCCATGGCATCAGTCACTCTCCAGCAATGCCCCATTAGTCCCTATTATGAAGCACACAGTGGTAGTTGTGTTGCTGCTGCCTCATTACCCTCAGTATGTACCTGATCCATGGCACATCGGGCTGGCTCTGGTCCAGGGAGAATCTTCCCCACAGAAAGCCAAGGCTGACTCCTCGCCTGACACCCAGCACTTGAATCGTGATTTTCAAATGTTCCGTGTGTGAGAAACACTTAGGTACAGAGAGTGTCAAATCCCTTTCTGTGAAACTATTATTTGCCTCCAGATAGAATGGGAAACAACCTGTCTCTGATCATAACAGTTACTTATAAGCTGCCAGACTGGAGGGATAAGTGAGATAAATTAAACTGTGAGCGCTCGCTTTCCAAGAACAGTTCACTCTATTTGCTCAGGCGTTTAAGTGCACACGCAGCTCTTAGCCTGTAATCAAAGCATGGAGCTCAACCAAAAGGATCCTATTTAGCACACCAGACCAAAGAGGAGCGAGCTCAGAGTCGTGTACCAGTGCAGCCCCTCCCGGTTTTCCAGCCCTCCCAGAGCCAGCAGCCTGCAGACAGCTGCCCTTTGCTGCAAACAGGGCAGGACATAACCACACTCAGTGGCAGAGCAGAGCAACCAAAACCTTATTCCTTCACCACCTCCACCTTTCACAGCCCCATAAAACCCCCATTTGCAAAGCATGCAGCTGGTATTGTTTTATCTTCTGTGCCCATTCCTCCGGTGGCATCACGGGCAGAGCTTCTGCACTGCCTCCCACAGCTCTGCAGTCCCTCTTCCCACAAATGTGTTTGGAGTGCACACTGCTGCCAGATCGAATTTCACATTCGACATTTTAAGGGGACCAGACAAGCACAAGAGGCTGCACAGCCCTTGCTTTGTGCTTCCGATTCTTGTGGATTCCCTCTCACAGAGGAAGTGGCCTGGAATGGGAAGTCCCATCTGTCACTGAGATACCTGTTGAAATTGAATGTTCTGATTGTGGTGGGGTTTTTTTTCCCAAGATTGGAAATGTTTTGATCCCATCAGCTCTGCCTTTAGCTCTAGTCACACACTGGAGAAAAAACAGAAGACTATTTGGTTTACAACATTTACCAAAAAGGATGATATTTTGTTACTAATAGGTGGAATTTTAAGAGGTTCAATATAATCGCATGGAAAACTTTCATATAGGAGAGATTTATGCCCTTTTGACTGGAACTCCTGTGGCTTTAATTTTTAACTGAGATTCCCAGATGTACCTGTGAAAGATACCCAAAGAAAAGTGAAGTGGGCATGGTCTTAAGCTAAAAAACAGGCGGCATGTGAAGCTGAGTGTTTAGACCCAAAGGGGATTGA
>VYZQ01056700.1:794-17564 GCA_013400655.1 Mystacornis crossleyi
TGACAGTGTCCTCGTAAATTCTTAGTTTATTGACCAAGATGCCCACCCTGTCCTCGCCTTCCCTCCATTGCAGTGTTGCCAGGTAACGGGAGTATATCTCTGGTCCAAGACATGCGAATCTCAACCACATCTGTGATGTGCACTGAACACCATCTGGGCTCTTAAGGAATCTCTCATCTTCTGAGAAAATGATCTCCAGCACAGCCAATTCCCTCCGATATCAGATACCTTGTTCCATTGTGCTCCATTTTCCTTGATGCACCTGGAGGTAGGTCTTCTTTGCAAAGGTATCTGTCCCTTACACTTGTCAGCAGTTGCCACCAGAGGCTGAGAGTTTCTTGGGTTCTCCCGATCCCCTGGTCAATGACTACATCCTGGGACAGCGATCCCAGTTGCCTGGCCTCACTTCCGTCCAGAATGGTGTCTTTGGCTGCAGTGTCCCAGATGCGGAGCAGCCAGGTCAGGATGGACTCGTTTGTCTGGCGGGTGAATTCCCTCTGCAGGTCACGCAGCTCACACAGGGATAGAGAGCGAGTGATGATCTCTGGCTCTGTCTCTTCTGCTGGGTGCGAGGGTCCTGCCGCTTCGTTGCTAGTCACCATGCAGACTGATTTCTTTTCGATTTCTTCTTCTGGACAGGGGCAACTGCTACCGGCTTAAGCTGTTCTGGTTTGGTGACAGTCTGTGTAGACATGGACACAGTTGCTTTGCTTTTGGTTTCTTTCTCTGTGACAGTCTGCGTAGACATGGACACAGTTGCTTTACTTTTGGTTCTTCTTTTCTTTGTGACAGTCGGTGTAGACATGGTGTCTGTTGTTTTGCTTTTTTTCTTCTCCTCAAGAAGATGCTGCACCACACCAAGTAGTGTTTTCTTTCTAAGCATGGTATACACGGTGCAGGCCGCGCAGAGAAGACAAAGCAGAACTATCAAGTTTATGCTGTCCTTGACATCCAGAGAGAACTTAGTATTTTCAAAAACTGCTGTGTCAGGCCTGAAAGGCTGGAAAAAAACATTCTTTACTCCTCCCCCCAGGGGCTAGGTGTGAGTGTTGAGGCCCCAGATGTCGCAGCCTAAACTAGGACAAGCAAACAAAATTGAGTATATATTCCGAATTACGTTCATTGCCTCGGAGGTTACCATGCAAGAGACAAAATAGACCAACAAAGCAATTTTTATACCATACCCTGGTCTACACAGGAGCATTACAACAGGCAGGTAGTTCCCATGTGCAGAAAGATATAGAGAGCTAGGTACAAGACCCATGTAAGCATGTTGAGCATCATGGTGAATAGGTGGCTTCTAAAATACAAAACTGTAATTCTGACTTTTCTCAGTACCTGCCACATGTTGGGCGCCAAGAACGTACTAGTTTGAAAGCAAACTAGTGAGAGACTCCAAGTCAGAAATACAATTTAATAGAAAAAATAAAATAAATGCAACAGTACAAAAAAACAACCCAGTGACAGAGTCAGAGTACAACCTGACCCCCTGATGGTCAGGGGGTTGATAGCAGTTCAATTAAACAGTGGCTGCAGTCCTCCTGGAGTGATGGTTCTGTTGAAGCAGTGATTCTGTAGAAGGGTCTGGTCTTCCTCTGAAGGTCCAGCAGCGGTGTAGAAGGGTCTGGTATTCCTCTGGGAATCCAGTGGAAAAGGCTGCTTGTGCTGTTCCAAACCCTAGATTATATCCAGGTGGGAATGCCTGGCTCCTTCCCCCTGGGTGGAGCATCTCAGGATGGGATGGTGAGTCATGCGGCAAGGCATTGATGGGCTCATTACCAGAAGTTAGTGAGGAGTGAGGAGGCAAGGAACATTGCTACACCTGGTTTGAACAGCTCATGGAGATGGTAATAGAATACACTGTAACCCAGGACACTCTCCAGAGTCACCAAGCTTAAGCTGACCTGATGCTGTACCACTCTGAATTTATTTTTATAAACCCAACATCTAAGACTTAAGAAACGCAGGGTCAAGGCCAAAGGAGGAAGAAGTGCACTTGAGACAACCGCACATATTCCGCTCACCTTTGTTTTGCCAAGCCCTTTAGAATAAGGCAGCTGGCTTGCAGCAAATGGGACCCTGAATCTGCTGCCATACATTTCACCATGCTTTCTCCTAGCAGTCTTGTTATCCCCCTTCAGATTATCTTATCCTGTATAATAAAGCCCAGATGTTGTTTTTTAAGATGCTTTGTGCCTTTTCTAAGATGCTGTGCTCTTTGGTGGTCAATGACTGACTGACATAAAAGACAATGTTTGCATCATGCAGAGATAAATCTGCTAAAGGCCTAAACTGAAATATGCAGGAGGAGCATAAAACTCCATTTTAAGAAATTCTTGTTATCCCATATCTCTTAAATGTCTGTCAACACAGAAACAGATTTCTTCTTAGGGGCTACATTTGACTTTGATGGCAACAACCCAAGTCACAGTGGGGCAAATGTAAGGAAGGGAACTTGGTGAATAGACGCATCATGGGACCTATACCAGCCCATCTCCCCCCAGACCACTGACAGGCAGGACAGAGATCCAGATGCCAAGTCTTTCGCCAGCACTTGCTTTTGATCTTTATTCTGCACCAGCATCACCTACTGAAGGAGGGAGGTTACACATCCCGCTTTTTACCACCCTCCTTTAGCCCCTTTCTTCTTTTTCTGCTGCTGTTTCTTCTTGGTGGCTGGAGCACCCGCGGGTTTTTGGTGCCTGGGAGGGATGACGTTACTTGTAGCCGATACAGCTGCCCCGCTGCCGGGCCGAGGGGAGGTAGGTGGGCTGCTGGCAGTTCTACTGGCATCCCTGCAGGAAGGCAAGGGAAGAAGACACCGTGTGGGTTCGCAACCACCAGCAAGATGTGGTACTAATGTAGGGAGCTGCCAGTGAAAAACAGCAGCTGCCCCATTAAGTAGCATTATGTATGGGAGGGCACTCATGCAAGATCTTAAATAAGCTCCAACATACAGAAGGAGCTGATGGAGGATGGGAACATGTCTCAAAGGCCAGCAACCACCTAACTGATGTTCTCTACATAGTGTAAGTCCCTGACAGTGAAAGCAAGGCTAACTTTTGAACAGCCATGTGACAGCTCATGCAACGCACAAGAAGCCTTTCATGTCCCACTCTCAGGCAGTGCAAACCCAGCATCCTTCATCTCAGATGCTAGTAAGTCACCATCTTGCTGTCAGGCTTCTTATATAATAGTAATTCTTAATTCCATCTCCAATAATCAGTGTCAGCTTAGAAGGAAGTACAGTGGTTTCTCAAATCATGGCTAATGGTTCTGCAGCTGCCAAAAGACTTGAAAGCAAATTGCTCAAGAGAAAGTCTGCAAAATTTATCTCACTGCCAAAGCTAGGAAAAGTGCATTAAAAGACTACGGGAATTTTATTTGCACCTTGGCACCTTCAAACGTGCCTATCCTATCACACTGGTTTTCAGGAACCTATAGGGATCTCCAGGGAGAGCAGCTGGTAGCAGGTTCAAGCAGCAAAGTACAATGTCGTTTGTGCTACCCATAGTTGGTGTGGTGACAAGAGCTGCAGCAGAGCAGCACAAACACAGCCCTCCCAGCTGCCCAGGAGCAAATCCCTGCACCAATCTTTGCAAATGGGTACTTACAGTTCAGATGAACCAGTTGTGGTTGAACCCTGAGTCCCCTTGCCAACCTGATCCTTCTTCTTGCCCTTCTTCCGTCCACGATAGTAGGACCGCTCTCGCATTGGAAGCCACCGCTCAGGGTCAGGCGTCACCTTGGGGTCGTAGTTCTTCGGCAGCTTTCCTGCAGAACATCCAGTGCCAGGAAATGAGATTGGAGTCAACACACTAGAGGCATCACCAAGGGACATGCATGGGATGTTAAGAGCCAGGCAGCACAAAGAGACCAGCAACTACATCATCTTGTCAGCGTGTTGCTCTCACTTCTGCAGAAAAATGCCCCAACCAAACAAGCTACCATGAAGATGCGGGTTCCCAGAGACCCCGTCCTAGCAAAGGGCTCTAGCTCCTAGGGACCTGGAGACTGGCTATTTGAAGAAACAATTTGGTGAGCTCTCTGGAGCTGTGCTGTGTCAACAGCTAGGAAATACAACTTACCCTTCTTTTTTTTCTTCTTTTTCTTCACTTCCCCTTGTCTGAAAGGGAAAGAAGACACTGTGACACAGCAGTCAGAGCAGACACGTCAACCAAAAACTAGCTCTGGAATTCCCATCTCTCTAAGAACTTGGTCTGCTGCTACATACAGCTCCTTGCAGTTAAACAACAGGCTCCCTTTCCACCAGCCTGCTTTCTTTCAACAATGCTTTCACCACACCAGGTGTGGATCTTGAACCACCCCAAAGAAGGATGCACCAGAGCAATAGCAATAAAATGAAATAAACTGCTATAATAAATATATATTATATATTTATTATATTACATTTATTAATTATATATAATAAATATAGCAGCCTGCTTTACCCTTGCTCCTTCTGCTGGTTGTCTCCAGTGAGCTTCCCAGCTTTCTTCCGAACATAGGTTGCTCCATGGGAGTTCTCCAGCGCATCAACATCTACTTTCAATGACATGGTGTCTGAGGAAGGCAAGTGTTTGCTAAGACTGCAAGTGAAGAGTTCAGGGATGCAAACCAGCAAGGATAAACACCTATGTTCTTCCAGATAGCAAGAGACAACTTCAGCTTGAATAAAATCTGTTAGCAATGCAGACACCAGACAGGCCTACTTCCATCTCTCTCACTAGCTTATTACACGAGTTGGGATGAGCTGCTTAATCACCATCTGCCTCACTTTTCCCCCTTTAATGCAGCGACACAGGGAGCAACTTCCTGTGAAAGCTGCTCAGCTGACAAAAGCAGAATGTGAACCATATTTTGGGTGAGCAAAAGCTTAGCCATATTTTATCAGTCCTGCATTACTACCACAGGTTTAAGATTCTAACAGAAAAGATGGAGGAGCTCTTATTTTTGGTTCTACCTTGTCTTATTAATTTTCAAAGAGAAGGAGGCCAAAGATAAAAGAATCCTGAGATATCACAGTAATGAAGCCAATTAGAGAAATAATGTAGCCCCAGACAAGTTGACCTGGATATACAGCTGTTCTGGAGAGGTTCCTTGCGTTCCTTTGGGTAAGAGTAGGTCTAAAGTCCCCACACAGCTGAAAATCCAAGGAAGCAATGCCTAAACACCTCTTTCACCACCATTAAAAGGATACACTTTAGCTTTTTCAGGGTCAACCAGGGAATAGGCAGAGATGAGCTGTGCCAGAGTATGCACATCCTTTGGGTTTTGCCTTTGTAGAGAAAAGAAAAAAACAAAACAAACCAGAAAAGGACCAAGTTACCAATGTTACTCATCCCAAAGACTGGTAACACCACGCAGTGCTTGCCACTGCAGCACAGTTGCTATCTGTGGGGACAGGCTGCTTAGTATGTGGTCTCCTTCAGAGCACACCACCAAACATTGTTGGTGGGGACAAAGGGAGGTGCAGACAACTTCACAGTATCATGAAGCAGGCAGTGAAAGATGAAAAACTCTGTAGCAAAGGCAAGTTAACACTCCTCCCCAAAAAAAGATCCCATTAAGAGCACAACAAACTAAAACCTAGACATCCATGTTTATGTAGCACAAGAAAAAACTGCATTCCAGTCCCCAAGGCAACCTTCACTGCAGGCAAGAGGCCTCTGGGACAAGTCTATCATGTTTTCTAGTGAACATCAACTGTAGATGAAATGAATTATCTCCCCTTATTCCAAAATAGGGCCTTGCATTGAAGCCCCTGTGCAAAAGCAACTCCAAAGGACAGCTACTAGTCAATCAAAATTGTCAGACGCTGCCTGCCACCAGACAGCTTGCAGAGGACTCTGGGTGGAGACCTGCTGCTCTGCAACCACCCAACTCACTTCCAGAGCTCCTCCAAGTCGCTGATTGCTTCCTTCTTCCTGCCATGCTTTAGTTTGAAGTTGGCAGCTTCCCTTATCAGTGACAAATGGACAGGAGACTTTGGCTGAAAGACACAGCAGCCATGATTAGTTCCTTATTATCATCACAGCATGGAGTCCAGCTCTAGCTGGCTTTAATGCCCCTGAGGCCTGGCCAAGGAGAACTGAGTTAACATCCTGTCATGCAGAAAGTAGACCACCTTTGTACTCTGGGAAGTGAGGCAGAACTGCATGGGACAAGGCAGCTTGCTGCTCCACCATGTTTTCCCATTAGGGAGAAGTCCTGATTGCTACATTCGGGCATCCATTGATGCCACTGTCCTAATATGACAGGAACTGCTGCTCCCTATTTGCAACACATCTGAAATAACATATTATTGATAAATGCTCACAAAACAGGAGCTCACATGTCTCCAAACCCCCAAATGGATAACTGCTGGGGCTACACATCAACAGGAAAAGCTGAATTGGACTAGCTAGAAAATACCAGGCCAGATTCTTGCACATTAGCTCCTCTGGTCTGACTTGCCTGGTATTGCTGATACCACTGGATAGCCTGTGTGAAGACCTCAATTGCACTGTCGATATCCTCTTCATGACTGTACATTGTCACCAACGCAGACACCTGCAAACATTCAAGAGCAGTATATAGCAGATCCTCACGCAAATCATAGCCAGTGTCAGCAGTTAAATAATGGTTTTTCCCAAAAGCAGAGTCAGTGTGAGCTTTCTTCTCTGTCCCTAAAAAACAGCTGTGGTAACAGGCAGGATACGCAGGCCAGATCTTCCTGCACAAGTCCCTCCCAAAGGAACATCCCCACCATCTTTTTCCTACAGTACAAGCCTAAGATTGCATTCACAGAAGGAACCTTCTTGTCTTGGTACTTCATTTGCTTACCACAGGACTCAGTTTTATTAGAAAACCTTTTTCATCCCCCATTCTCTACCCCAAGAGCTATGAGAAAAGAGATCAGCACTGAAGAGATGATAAGGATACCACCCATTTGCTGACATCCCAGTCACAAGTAGAGGTGACCCTGGTCAAGAAGCTATTCTTAACTGCCCCTATAAATTACTTTGATCATTCACACTTACAACTGGAATAGATCCACAACTATCAGCCCCTGTACCAAGATGCTTATGCTGAACATTTGAACATTTACAAGGTCATCAAGCTTTTCTGAATACCAGGTTTGGATAAGCATGCAGAACAGGGTGATGCTGCAAGATGGAACACATAACACTTTCCTCCTAAGGCCTGTTGTCCTAAAGCTGCTTCTAAAAGGTCCCAGCAGTACATACCAGCAACCAGCAGTTGCTCCAGTCATGTTATGCAAGTAAATCCAGGAAACATGCAGGACTGAGAGATTACCAGGGAGTGGGAACACTGGCAGAGAGCATTCCTCTGACAGATAAAGTACTTCTGTGGCTACGTTCAGGCTACCTGAAGCAAGTTTTAATACCACCTTTGTCCAAGACAAGGAAGATGGGATCAGAATCCCTGTAGACACTCAAGTCAAGTGGAAACCACGGGGAAGAGGCAAAAAGGAGCAGGCAGCACAAAGCTCACCTACAAGGGAAAAACCTCACACGGTTCAGACTGAGTTTTGCTTACCATGCCAGGCTTGTGCTGCAGTTCTTCTATGCTCCTCAGGATCATGCAGGCTTTGGTAACACTGCCTAGAAGAGAGACAAGGAAGAACACACTCTGAATGGCATCGCAACACCTAATCCCACTAGTGAACTTCGAGCCAAAAGTAACCAATGGAGACAGAACAATTCCCCTTCTCACATCTCCCCCATTCCAGGAATTAAGGATAGGCTTCCACACAATGTACCTTTCTGCCCTTGCCACATCCTGCAAGGGTTCAAGAGTAAGCTTTGGCTACCAGGGAGTTCTCTTCAGGCTCATCTGTGCTGCCCGACTGCATACAGCAATGGCACCGTTATGGAGCCCCACACTGCTCCCAGGATTATCCTGCCCCAGAACAGATTCAGCCCTATTATTCACAGAGACTGAGGGCATTCTGCCAGCGATCTGTAGAGCCTGTGTATCCAGACATTAAGGTATAAGCATTTAGCTAAATAGCTATAGCATTAAGCTATAAGCTATAGGCATCCTGCCATAGCTAAATACATGTATTACCTGACTGAAAGTATCTCTGCTCTGCACCCCTGTCACAACAGTGACTGCAGCTAAGATTGCCCTGAAGTCTGATTTTCTAACCCCTTGTACCATTATGATGTGCAGACACTTCCCAACAAAAGAGGACACTAGATACCTTGAGCAATTTTTAGCTGGGCCATCGTCAGTTTGATCTCAGCTGCATTGGCAGGGTGCTGGTCTGCAAAGTCCTGAGAGTCAGAAGAAACAACAATTCAACTTGTGTGTGGGGACCAGGCTGCTGCTTTGGTGAATCATATGTCATGCTCAGTCACAGCAAGCTGGCAGGAGCCAAAGGAAGCTTTCCAGCACAGGCGGGCTTCAGCACACAGGAACCCAAAGTGTGCCTGTTCAGATTTCTCTCCCAGGCCACTCATTCCTTCCAAAGAAGGGTGTTGCAAACTGCTTATAAGCAGAGCAGCAAAGCCTACTGCTTATCCTAGAAGTCTACAGCTTCCCAAGCATAAAAATCAGAGGTGTAAGGGAACTATTTCCCTTTAAAAGCAGAATTGTTCAGTTGGGTGTGAAGGCTTTCCAGCAGCATTAAACCAAACCAAAATAAGGAGTCAGATACCCCTGGAAATTTAAACCAAACAAAACAAACTAAGGGCAAACAGCGCAGGAGAACACAAAGCACAAGTTTAAATGGAGCTTGGCCAACTTTCTCTTAACCTACCTGCAGAAGCCCTACGGCTTTTGCATGCTGCTTCTCACGACACAGCTGGGCCGCCTGGATAAGCACAGGGAGCAGGTGCTCAGGGCTCTGGGACTGCAGGCTTGCTGATAGCTTGCGGCACTGATCTGCCTGAGGAGTGGAAAGAGAGAATACATTTTTCTCAACCTCAGTGAGCACCTTACACAGGGCTAAGAAACCAACAGTATCTAAGAAGAGATACTAGTGATGACTCCCCTGAAATGAGCACACAGAACTAAGAAGAAGTCCTCTTAGTGGCACTTTGGACACATCTAAGAACCCCCACATCCCTTCCCTACAGCAATACCCAAGTCACTAAACAGACAGTTGTGTTTTTAGGGATGATTTTATTTTTCTGCTCACTTATGCGCCTAAACCAAGTGGTCTTATCTTCTGACATAGAACAGCTGCATCTCCATTTTTGCCCAGTCAAATTCCCGTGGATTTAATCTGTAGCTACTTACTGCAGATCAGTTTCACCTACCTGGTTAGTGTACATTGCAAGCAAAGCTTTGTTGAATTCAATCGCCTGGAGCTGCTTCTTGGAGAGTTTATGCTCAACACCTTCTGCATTGGTCAGCTTCACCTTTTTCTTTGAATCAAAGACGTTTTGGTCCTGGGGAAATCGCACATCATGAGAAGATTTCACTGCATTCCTTAATGAAGAAAAGGTCCCTGGGTTTGCAATTTAACTACTGTTTAAGAAAACATCTTTACTGATTATCTCCCTTCTCTCCACAGAAGCAGGGAAGCAAGCTGAGTAACTGCAATGAAATTCTTTACCTTGTTAATCGTGATGATATTATTTGCAATGACAGCAAGGAGTCCTACATCTGTTGGCCTGCAGATAAGAAAAGCGGAAAGTATACTGTTACTGAACAGCAGTCTCTCACAGATGGAAGGCTGAGCATTTGTTGAAATAAAAAAACCCTTACTTCAACTTGATTATTTGATTGTAGAGCTGTAGAGCATCCTCTGTACGCCCCTGCAGTTGCATGATATAAGCCATCTGACCATGAATAATGGCCAGTTCAGCCTCAATGTCTTCCTCTGTCACATCCTGAAGGAAAACCAAAGCAAAAATAAAAAGCTGCTACCTCACCTCTCTGCCCCTGGCTTCAGCACTCTGCTGGCAAACGTCTCTGAGCATTCCTGGGCAGTATTAGCGGCAAAGGACCCCAGCTACCACAGGTGAAGGTTGTAGCCACAACACAAACAGAAGCATATCTGAGCTTAACTGGGAGAAAAGAAAGCTTCACCCTCTCCATCTGGAATCTGAAGATTACTTCATCGTGTACATTGAATCTGCCCCTCTGCAATGATTGGTGACAAATTCCCTGTTTGTCACCACCCACTCAAGCTGTTCATCCCTAGCAGAGGTAGGTGACAGGGAGGTTTCAGACAACCTGTACGCTTCTACCTGCACCAGAACAGGCAAGTATGCAAGGAGCACAGCAGCAAACAGCTTGCACTGTCAGCTGTCCTCCTGCAGCAGCCATGATGGCTGCCCCAGCCTCACACGCTGGTACCAGCAGAGCAGCGCTGGCTCTCCTCTGGCTCTCTGCACTTTGTGACTGCAGCCTCGCTCCCGCTGCTGCAAAGCAAACACTCTCCAGAACAACATCAAGAACTTACAGAGTCTTCTGACAGCGACTGGCGGCACAGCTCTGCAAGGAAAAACAAATTGAAAAACACAATTTAGAAGGCTTTAGGGGGAAAGAAACAGGCAAGAACCATGGGGGAACACAGAACTTCTTCATGTATGCCTGAAACTTCTGCAGCACTACAAGGGCACAGCAGACTACAAGTCTGATGATGGATGGGACCGAGTACGAGAGAGTAGACTAAATGATGCAGAAGAAATATCAAAGGCACAGAAGATACTGTCCCTCTCAGACACTCAGTTTCTCTCCTGAGCAAATTTCCTTAGATGTAGCTCCTGATCTTTCCCCATAGGGATCACTCAGCTGCAACTGTCTTGTGAGTTAAGTGCTGCAAGCCAGCAATATTCAGCTTACATCACCCTTTATGGGGCAGCAATTCTGTTAGTTTTCAGTACCCATACTAGTCAGTTCTTAACTTTCTCGTACTTTACCAGAACATCACTTGTTTGCTCTCCAAAGGACTATTATCAAAGGACATAGGCTCAAATTACACATGCTTATCAGTTGTATGGGACAGTTGTTACTCTTCATCAAAACTGGGACAGAACTGACCTATTTATCTGCAAGAGCAATTAGATCAAACAGAACTAGTCCTTTCTAGTTCTCTTCCCAGCCCACTTTTTAAACAGACAAAATCCCCCTTTCACCCCACAGAAAAAAAAATCCTCTTTGCTAAAAAGCTCATTTACTGGCTTATACTAATTTCATACCATGAAGTATTTTGAACTTTTATATCAGGTATTTAAATACATGCTCATACTAACAAAATCATAAGTTAGAATAGATGAGACATCTCATGCTTATGAGAAGAGATTACACTCACATCTACTTCCTGCTTCAAAAAACTGCACAAAGTTATTGAACACAAATCAGGGGGCTGTAGGAGAGCCAGGAGATGGTACATGCTGCATGGCTCTGGAAAAGAGTTGCAGAGGAACACTTCTACAAAAATACCAGCTTTGCAACAAATCCTGCTGCTGGCCAGCTTTTAAATTCTCAAAACCTCTTTTCTTCTGATTTGGGTCTACAAAGAGCAAATAACTACTTCTATCACACAAAGCTTCCCTCTCACCTCATCAGGCTTTTACCTTCTGCTTTTTGTAGTTTTTTCATTGCTTCATTCAGCTTTCCTTGCCCAATCAATGCACATGCACTGTTATAACACAGCTCGTAGGTAGCTTCTCGAAGGCCTAAATCCTCCTAGCATGAAAAAGAAATATAACATTGCATAAACACCAACTGATCTGTACAGATTTGACAGGCAACGGACACAAACTAGAGTCTTCCTGTACATTCAAACTAATCCTTGCAAAATAAATTTAAGAAGCAATTTTAACAGGGCACACACCTGGCAAGTAAGTTGCAGCACAAAGGATCTTCCCTCACACTGCACAAAGTCGGAGGCAACTGACAAGGCAGCAAGGGAACTCCAGCCTGAACCTGGGGACTACTTAGGCTGGTGCAAGAGGGCAGGTAAGAACTGCTGCTCTAGAGAATTAGAAAGTGGATCCACAGCACCGAACAGAAAGCTGAGCATGCTGTGCACACCTCCAAGGACAAGGATTTCTAAACAAATGTGAACATTACATGGCTGGGTGATGAGAACAATTAGCTTTAACCCTGGGCAAGAGGGTAATGAGAGAGGAAAGTGCTAGTCACCAAAGGTGTTCTGCTAATGCAGGTTCAGGAAGATCTACTTCCTGCTCTGCTGTGACATCTAATAGCACAAGCTTTCCAGAGATCAAAGGTGAAGTGTAATTCATGAACAGTAACAACATTTTTTCCTCCATACAGGGAAAACCACTAGGTGGTCTTCAACACGCTCAGAAATCTTTAAGAGACAGGAACACATTTCTGTCCTGTTCAAGATCTACAATTCCAATACAATCTGTATCTGTTACTCCGTGGCTCTCTCTCTTACACCCATAGACACACATACTCACTTACTGGCACCACCTTCTCCCATGTGCTTTGTGCTGCCACAACAGCAGAGAGGTTGGTTTTTCTCTCCTCCTCATACTCATCCTGGGAGTTGCGGATGAGATCCCTGTATGCAGCCAGACAATCATCGTAACGCTCCAGTCTGTACAACTGAGAAAGGAAAGGGATTAGCCTTCAGAACAGTATTTTTCTGTGCACGCTGGTAACTACAGCCTCCTTCCTCCCTCCCCATGGACTGGGGGCAGCAGAGCATCATATGTTTTAAGCTGAACATTACTAACATTTGCATCTACCTTTAACGGCAAACTATACAGACTGCACTTGCAAAGACCCAAGCAATGACACCAGATACCTGCACAAAAATGACACAGCTCTTACTCCTAAAACAGCTTCTTTAAAAGCATCAGTTTACTCAGTTTTGTCCTCAAACAGCCTTCTTCCAAATTAGATCGCCTCTCTAAGAAAGAAATTAAATGAATGGTCTTTCATGCAGCTGAGAGAAGATAGAAAATTCTTCACAAAACTTTTCTGATCAACCAGGAAAAAATGAGAGGAAAAAGCGTAACTTCTATTCTGCATCACTTTTAATGCCTGAGATGTCAGGTCCCACAAACCATTCATGAACAGGTATCTAATGCAAACAGATGGCTGAAACACAAACAAATCCCATCATATCTCTTTCTTCATCAACCAGATGACTAAGCCAGACCCATGAAGGGAGTGGAAGTCACAAATGTATTGCTTTGGTTCAGTGGGAATAGGATGATGACTCTACCTCCAGAAGCAGGCAACTGAAGCTCCACAGAAGTTTGAGCAGTTGGCACCATACCTGTCCTTACCTTCAAGCCAGAGAAGGAAATTCTGTCCCCATACTTGCCCCCCATTAAAGGGGGGACAAGGCATGCAGCATATGAAGCTCCCACCAGGAAGAAAAGCCTGTAATTACCACTTGTCCATAAAGCTCCTTCAGTTTGTCTGTCTGCTGACTGGCACTCTGAATGGTCTTGAGAGCACTTTCAATACGGTTCAACCTGTATTCACAGTAGGCCTTCTCAAAGGCAATAACGTCACTGCAAGGACAAGACAAAGGCTGACAGCATGCACTAGAGTTTCCATTCAACAGCATTCACCCACATATAACCAACCCTGATTAGTCAGACTGCTACATAACCAAAAATCCAAACACATGATCCCAGATTACTGAATTATGTCTCTGTTGAGCACTGAAAGTATCTTCTATCTACTTTGTGTTCAAAACAGAAAGCATATCGAAACTTCATCCAAAAGGAAAAGGTTACTTTTTAATGGCATTTCCACACACATAGCACTCCAAATCCTCTCTGCTCCAGGCCGCCTACTGATTATGCTAATCAAATGCTTAAAAGGTAAAACAATACCAAACTTCATTCTGTGACATTTTATTAAGGAGAAGGCATCACATTGCAATGAAATATTGTTACAGCACTCTTTAAAAGACTATCGACTCACAGAGAGAGAGAAAGGAAAAGATATAAAACACAGTCCTACTTACAGGCCCATACCAAGACAAAGGTAACACTAACCTATTTTGAAATATCATTGCAGCAGAACCGCAGCAAAAGGGTTTGCTTTTGCCAACATAAAATCGGCTTCAGAGCAAGCTCACACCAACAGGGAAGGATTCTCAAAGACGCAGAGTCTTGAATGCTATGCTCCACCTACTCCCTGAGTTACCAGTTAAGCCAAAGGAAAATTAATCAGCAATTCCTTTAGTTCGTGCCTGGGGCCACTTATAATCAGCTTTTCTTTGCCTATTTAAAATCATCTCGATTCAGCTAAGTATTAAGGAAGTTTGAAAATTGATGGCATTTAGAATTAAAGCAAAGCAGCCTCAGTGCAGGATAGGAAAACTTCAAGACAGACCAAGAACCACCACTTTCCTTGCTCTGCAGGACACAGAAACACACACAGAAGAGTGAGCCTAAAGAAATTATAGGAAGAACTCTGAAACCAGTTGAATATATATTAAAAAAATACTCCTACTCCCTACCATATAATAAAATAATAAGCTAAAAAACTTGAATTAAATCTTTTTGTCCCAGGAAAGAAGGAATTGGTGAACAGGGTAATTATGTGTTATTCAGATGCGAACGAAAATAAGGGTATGTTTCATCACACTGATAACTTCAACAAACTTTTCTGGGAAGCTCCTTAATAAGAAGAGTAACTGAAATACAAAAACTTTGCCGCCAGCCAGTTCTTGGGTAGCACTTTTCATCCCTGTCATTGCAAAAAGAGCATCCTTATGAGGAACAAAATTAGAATCTTAACGAAACAAATGGGAAGCTTGACTTGTTCTCAAACACAGTTTGTCTCCAAGGTCCTGATTTTGAGAGGATACACAAGGGGTGCGCACCACCTCAAAAGCTGAGGCAGTTCTTTCAGCCTCGGCTGCCCCTCTTCCCTCTACCCCAAGGAGCCATATCCCCCGACAGCCAAGCAAAGCCAACAGCTCACTGCCACCAACAAGGCTTCTCACTTCTTTCCCCAAGAGATCTGTCCCCTTCCCTTGTACCAGCCATGCTACGCAGCCATATCTACAAGCAGAATCAGCACGTGAAAGTGGCTGAAAACCAGATTAGCGACAATCCCTTCAACAGTACCAGCAAGATTTTAAGACTGCCTCAAACTCAACCAGACCCCATCTCACCCCCTCCCATAAATCAGTGTATCACTGAGAAGACCAACCCCAGTGTCTCTGAGCATATCCTGCTCTTTATTTTGCTGCCTTATTAGTCCCCTCCACTGAAGCTGCAGCAGCTTCTCAAGGACTAAGGAGTTTCATATTTTGTAGAGCACAGCACAGCAAGACACAACTCACCTGGTTAACACTTTAGCGTGGGTATTGATTACACCAAGGGCTTCCTTGAAGTTCCCATTCTGGATAAGACACACTACTTTACACTGAAGTGCAGTCACATCGTCTTTGTTGATCTGCAGTACTGAAGGAGAAACCAGTTTCAACACAATGATCCAACTCACTATCAAACACACCCAAGCTTTGTAAGAGCCTCATATTGTAAGAGCTCCAGAAACCCATCCTGGAGAGTGGTCACATCAACTTAAAACATCCTGGCATGGCTCGCTTTGGCTCAGATCATGAAACAAACTCCATCAGGATAAAAGAATCCAGCATAAAATCGGAACTTATGCGAAGCATCCACTGTGTTAACATGTCTGGAAGAGATCTGCACCAAAGGGGCTGTACACACCTGGGCAAACCTTTCATTGACATTTCACTTCCAGGCAGAGAACACAGTGCCAAGGCCCCAGTGCCACGTAAAGGACACTCGGGAAGGAAAACAGCGGGTACACAAGAACAGTGTGGCTCTCGTCAGGGAATCACTTTACACACTAAAACTTTCTGCCAGTGCATGACAGTGACGGAGAACTAAAAGAGAGGCATGGGTTTTGCTATCTGATTTTTTTTCATGGACGCCAGCTTTTCTAAGAGAGGAAATGAATCCCTACTGCCTACAAGCAGCAAAGACAGAACTTTTAACCACAACGTGCCTTATACTAAAATCCTGTTTTGGATGCCAAACTATCAAAACAACACATCACAACATGCTCCGTTCCGAGCAAGTTATTGCTCCCAAGGCAGTTCGTCCATATGCACAACACCACTCCTCCAGTTCCCGGGGGAAAAGCCCTCCTTCCTCCCATGATCAAAGCGGAAGAAAAACCCACGAGTAACTCCGAAGGCTTGACCCACAGCAAGGGATGCGTGATGCAATACAAGCACCCGATGGCCCTGGTACAGCAGCGGAGCCTGGGCCCCGGCTGCCCCTCTTCCCTCTACCCCAACACAGTAAGACCTCCGGAGCCTTTGCCCGCAGCCCTGCTCCCGGCACGAAGCCTACGGACGGACGCCACCCGCTCCCCGCCACACGGCAGCGCTCCTCCACAAGGCCAACGCGCCTGGACAGAGACCACAGACCCGCGGGGCGGGGGCCGGCACTGCCGCCGCACTCACTCTTATTGACGGACTTGAGTGCGCGGGCGAAGTCGCCGTTCTGGCCGCAGCGGTTCACCTCGCTCCACAGCCCCGCCGCCGCCGCCGCCGCCCCCGCGGCCGCCGCCATCTTGGCACCGGGACCAGACACACGTCGCGGGGGCGGTGCTACGCCGGAAGCGGAAGTGCGGGCTCTCGCGCCCTTCCGGCAGCCCCGCCCCTCCCGGTGCCTCCTCCCGCCCCGCCCCGCCCCGCTGCGCGCTGGGCGCGGGCCCGGCCCCGGGGCGGCGCTCGGTGGTTGTGTCAGTGCGCTACGACCTGTAACTCCTGCGGGCAGCGCTGCGAGTGTGAGGTGTAACAGGGGCAAGTGCGGGTTCTGCACCTGG
>VYZQ01056716.1:0-16735 GCA_013400655.1 Mystacornis crossleyi
ACAGAGTGATACAATAGCCCCCGGAGCTCGTCCACCGCTGGCTGCTGGGTCCAGGCTAACACCGAGCTGTGTGAGAGCTGAGGCATCACCCCCAGCACCTCGGGAGGCAGGACCTGCGGAGGAGACTCTTGGGAAGGGCTGTTGCTGCCAGGTGATTGCAAAGAAAAGGATTACATGTCCACTTTGTGTGACCAGAGCCACGCTGACATTCATTGATAACAGAGTTGCATAAGCAAATCAACACGATGAGCCGTGTGGATAGGATGAGGAGAAATCTGTGCTGTTCAGGGGGACGAATTAGTAGAGAAAGAGATGCTATTTTCAGGTTTCTAGAGAGGTATTACTAACAAAAAGAAAGCACAGGTATAAAACTGTACTTTTCAGAGTCCTTTAGAGAGAAGATGAAGGTAAAAGCTTTTCTAACTTGTGATTTTGAGCCTTTTCACTCTGTCCAGCTGGCTTTTGAGATGGAGGTCTAAGAGTGCAATGGTGTGTTTGTCCCAGCTGATACTGGAGCACACAGGCTTTGAACAATAAGGCTTTGTTCTTTTGCCAAATACAGCAATGCCTCTGCTGTTGCTTGGAGGAAAAAAGGAACAAACACATTAGGAAGTCACTGAAAATGAAATGATGGCTGACTTCAAGGTGTTTAGGAGCACACTGCAGAGATGAATGAGCTCTGCGTGGCGTCTGAGACCACGAGGAGGAGAGATCTTCAGAAAGACACCCCTTAGTTCCCACCACACTTGCAATATGGCAGAGAAGATGACCTTCAGATACAACCCCAGGATCAACAGGCACCTGAAATGCTTTGCAGGAGAACCCTGTGGCCCACAGCTTTCTCAGGGAGTGTGGGCACTGCCAGCGGAGCATTGTGTGAGGGTGTACTTTGCCTTTGACAAACAGTCACCACAAAGCAAATTGGGCAGCTCTTTCCAGCAGAGGACTTGAAACGAGCCTTGGCAGCGTGGCTGACAGGCCAACGCTGCCAGCTGCAGGACTACAGCAAGGTGCAGGGCCACCAGAGCCTGCAGGTTGCCAAGGGCAAGGCGGCTCAGCTTCTGTCTCACACCCCAGTGCCACCAGCCACAGGGACAGAGCAGGCGCGAAACGAATTCACAAAGAAACTCAAGGGGGAAATAGGAAGGTGGAACAAGTACAGCAGTCCAGAAAAATAAATTTACTGAACGTACATACTTGATTTTAATGGGGCCTCTAATAGCAGGGTGAGCCCAGCAGAGTTGGTTATCTTCCCGAAAATGCTCCCAGAAAATGTGGGACTCTGGCAAAGCCATTCCTTTCGCTTGCTTGACAATGGGAACCAAGGGACCCCCAGTAAAAACACAACCAACATAAAGCTGAGCAGATGTTGCCTTGAACTTGTCCTCAGCTCATGAGGGAGAATTAAGTGATATGAAACCACTGGAGCAGCACAGGTGGGAAAGATTACTTCACTGGGGTAGGAGCTCTTATTGGAGTTAGGGGAAAGAGCTGATAGTTGTGTGTTATATGCTGGGACCAATTACACTGAAAAATGCAGAATACAGCAAAGGGGAGGTTTGGGGAGTGAGAAGAGATTAAAACTACATGGCTGTGTTAAAGCCCAGAAAAGAAGAGAGGGAGGCAGAAAGACAGGAAGAAAACAAGAATAAAGTTGTGCAGGATATTTTAATACAGGGTCCAGACAAGTTTCACATGAGCTCATCCAAATGCATCTCAGGCCAGACCAGGCATCTCAGGCCAGTAAATGCACAGCAGTCACCCTGTGCCTGTGCTTGCAAGTGCTGGAAACGGCAAGAACAAAGTGTGGGCTCTTCAGCTCTCTAATTCTCCTTCCTTATATTGCAGAATTGCCACAGGCTGAAATAGCAAATGATGTATGAAATGAAAAATCACTCCCCGACCAATGCATATAGATGATGCAGAGAGTATTTGGCCATTACTTCCCTGCAGTAATATTTATCTGCATTAATGCCTCATTCAGAGGTAGCTGGAAATACCCAGAATGTGAGAGTAAGGGGATCAGAAGAGAGATCAGGGAGAAAGGCACAGCAGCAAGGCAGGCACTTAAGGAGGCAGATATAAAGCCTTTCCTGAATAAATCACCAGCTCAGTTCTGACCCAGGCTGTTAGCAACCACAAGGAAATATTCCAGGTCCCAATGCTAACCAGTTATCTGTAAAGAGCAAATTCATTTAGTGGACTCCAGAGGAGTCATTGCCATTTGGAGATGACTTTGAGACCGATGAGGAACACCGGTGTGGTGGCCCCAGGCCAGCAACTGGTAGGGAAGTGTTTTCCTGGTGAGAGAAGCCCTCCCCAGCTGGCATGCCATGGGGTGTGGGAGCAAGCCCAGACACGGCTGGGGACAGAAGCAGCAGGGTTCTCCCTCTGACAGCCCCAGGCAGAGGCATATTGCCAGGGCTTGCACCGAGGGGAACCATGGGCAGCCCCAGCTCTCTAGTTTGTAACCTCCACGCACAGGATTGAGTCCCATATATCCATAAGATGTTGGCCAAGCACAGCATCGGTGTTAGCAGACAGCATTTAGTGCCGCAGACTCACTGATGTTTGCACATAGGGTTACACTTGCATATGCCTTGCCGAAACTGGGAGAGAGGAGGTGCACCCAGCTGAATGCCTCTTGCAAGCGCCCCTATCCTTGCACAGGAGTGTCACCCAGAAAGATGGACCCAACAGAAAGAGTCAGTAGAAGAAGCAAAAAATATGCGCTCAGTTAAAGACACAGTCGGACTCGATGTTGGCAAAAAAGGTTATGAAAGAGCTCAGCACAAATTATAAAGTAAGAGCAAAATATCTTGCACTTTAGCAGCTAGAAACCAAGGGATTATAGAATCCTACAAGATGCATTTGGGATGTTCCTTTTGCCTCCTCTTACTCACATTTTACCTCCCCATCACCAGAAAAAAGGCAAGTGGAAACTACTGATAACTACTTTTGTCCTCCTAAAACTTCATTGGCTTTGACTTAACGTTTCAGTCTGGGTCCAACTTGACCTTCAGATAACATGGAGTCAAGAGGAACTGCAAATATTCATCCAAGGACAGGTTTTGGCACGCTGCCTAGTGTTTGAAGGCACTTTGTGTTGTCTCTGAGTGATAACACATTTACCTGACACCAAAATATATTTCGAGATAACACTAAAGATGTGATCCACAGAAATTTAGCTATGAAAAATGTCAGTGGGAAGATCTGGAAAACTAATCTGTTGGAAATATTGTCTAGCTTGATGGGATTCACTAGCTTGTAAGTCTGGGATGATGCTGCTGAATTTGGAGTTACCCCTCCTGTGCTGCTGTTAACCTGAGAGACCTCACTGACCTTCTGGCTACCTCGTGGTCAGCCTTTTAGGAATTCTGCTGGGTGATGATTTGGTATGTGCTATTGGTGGACAGGAATATCTGTCATTTAATGAAGAAATTTAACTGTAAGGGAACCTCAAGTAAAGATTCTGCCTTTATATATGTTTTCCAAGTCATGCACTTGGGTGACACAACTGTGTGGGAGACGCATCCAAAACTCACTTGCACATTTACTCTGGTAGCTCTGCAGAAGTACTTTGGACCAGCGTGACTGTCCATAAGAGTAAACAGAAATATCTAGGAGAAAATTCAAATTTTCCACAAAATCAGTGCTGAAAAGAATTCACATCTGATTGGCTAAAATCACCTGGCAAGAATACCTGACTACAAAGAGGCCAAAAAGTCTTAGACTAGATTAACTAATATCTGTACAGACAGCATGGTACACCAAAAATGTGTTTAAATAGCTTGAATCTTCAGCTTTAAGTCACTTATACAATGTGGAGACTCCTAATCAAGCCTTTTTTGGAAAAAATACCCTTGTAAAACATGTGCTTTTTTTCTCTACTTAGATGATGAAAACCATGGAGACTACTTAGACTGTATCTCCACACCTTTTCCTCAGAAAATCCCCACATGCTTGACTCTGGGAAAGTTTTTACATAAACCCAAACAGAAAATAACTTTCACAGGTTCCATACGTACTAGAAATTATGAAGTCTCTCCCACACCCAAAATAGGACTAGCAGATTTCACTGGCACCCCGTGAATGGATAGCTTGTTAAAAGAAAATTGGATAATAAAACAGTAGCATTTGATTCAGCCCTCACCCTTCCGAAGGCTTCTAAAATGTTCTTAGCCCAATATTTTTCTCACAGGTTAATAGGAGATGGTTTGGACATAGTTCATTTGAAACAGAGCACCACATGTGGCCACTACCCCTTTGACTCGGGGCAGTCTGAACCCTGGAAGGGGACTGAGCACTGGGGAAGTCCAGAAGTGGGTGCACACCCTCCCTGTAAAGCAGAGGAGGGCTCTTGCCTGGCACCCTCCTGGCTGTCCCTGCCCACCGGCTTGGGAGACACTTTTGGGATGCGCAGAACCCACACATCAGGCACGCGCCAGCAGCGTCTGGAGGCAGCACACACACACCATCCTGCTTGCTGCTTGTGTTTGAAGTGCCCGGGTTGCTAATAATATACTTAAATGAGATGTCCAATGGCTGCTGAGTGACTAAAAATATGAGTGAGAACTTATTTATTTATTTATTTATTTATTCTGCTTCCTGCAGCTCTTTCTCCTAGGAGATACCAGCACTCCAGCAGTGAGGAGAAAACAGGAATTTTGGCAGTGTGCAGGGGTCTCTTTATCTAGGACCACAGAGCAACTTTTAATCAGATGGAAAACTTTCGACACACCAAGCTGGAGGCAGAGTGTGGACGGTCCTTGATGCAGGGCACCCATGTCTGGGCAGAGTTGTGCCTCTCTCATGCTCTACCCTTGTGTTGCCACTGCTTTTCTGGGGATCATGCCAGCCACTGGGGTGTGGGAGCAGGCAGGCTCCTTTAGCCACCACCAGGACTGACTGGTCAGAGCTTTAGTCTGCAATAGCATTGCAGCCATTCATACTGCATCCCTCCATAATGCATTTCTCCAGAAATACCAACCGAAGAGCACTGGGTGGCTTGGGATGTTTACAGGCCATTTCTTGGTTTGCGGTTTGTTCCTCCAAGGGCTGAAGATGTGGGTGAGTGGTGGGCTGGGGCAGCTTCACACTCTGTTGGCCACCTCAGCACAGAGCCCAGGAGCTGTGAAGATGACACTGGGTGTAGATCATGAAAAGGACTTCCAGCATCTGATTTATGCTGCACAATTGCTTTCATTTTGGATTTCAGTCAGCTTGGACACCGAGGAGAGATGAACAAGAGATTAAGAATAACAGGCTGTCATTGCCCTTCTCCTCCCACTGCCGCTGTCCTGGTGCAATGCTGCTAAAAAAAAGGCATCCAGACTACCTTTGGGAGTAGACGTCTCTCTGCTACTGCCATCAGACCTGTTTCTGTGCTACCTCCTACTATTGTGATTGCACAAAAATCTGCACTGAACACAGGTGGTGGAAAGAAACATTTGCTCTCAACCAGTACAGTGGCAAATGTCAGTGTGTGGACTACATATTGCCCAACTCCCTCTGCCATGCATTCCTCATTTGGGTGCTGCATGCTCCTCCTTTGCATCCAGCATGTCCTGCAAGGGGCTCTGAGTGGAAAAGCCCTGCACAAGAAAAATTCCCAGACAGCTGCAGAAAGCTAGAGTCATCATCTGAGAGACTTTTTAATATGCACGGCAATGCTGGGCAGCACAGTGGATACAAAGTGCCAGCCAGCTCTGCCAGCCTTTGTAGCGGCACAAGCGAGGGGCAGCAAACTGTGGCCCGAGGAGGGTGCGCTTCAGCCTGGAAGCCCGTCTCCTGTGAACCTATGTCTTCTGGCTCCTTGACTCTGAGTGATCACTGAACAACACAGCCCCCTCTTTGTTTTGACGGTCTAAATCCCTGTAAACAGAGTGCTTGTTCTTTTTTCTTTAACGTCCTTTGTGGTTTCATGAAAACGCCGGATGCTGCAGAAGCTGAAGCATGAAAGGTTCCTCTCTCTATCCTGTCCTCCCTGTCCAGCAACCACACTAAAAAGAAACCACCAAGGAAAGTGCTTGCAAATACCTGAATCGACAGCCCTGGTGATGGAAAGCTCTCCAGTTATTCATAGCCCAAATCAAGCCCAGGCAGCAGCTGTGCAAGTTTCCGAGCTGGCAGCACTGATGGCAGCTGACCCGAAGGGCCCTACCTCACCGCACACTTTTATTGCTCGTTCCAGCCCATGGCAGCTTGGTGGGGGTGCAGCCGTGAGGCAGTGTGGGGGTCCCAGCTGCAGCTACCCCAGTCATGAGAGTGGGGTGGGGGAAACCATCATCATCTTCTCAAAAACATTTCCAAGCCAATGCTGCAAGCAGCTCTGCAGGCAAGAGTTAAAGCTTTTCATCACTGAAACCTTGGGTTCCTATTTACCAAACATTTATTCAGTCTTTATGCATTTGAGTGAATGAGGAAATGAACCACAAAGCTGGGCACAAATGCCAAAACCCTGCTTAAGTACATAATTCACCCTCGTGCCACTTTCTGTGCCTCCTTCAGTCCTGAAAAACGAATTCTTTTCCTTAGATTTGTTGTTTCTCATGAGCTCCTGACATTTCCTGGTTCACCACCCAGCCACCGTCAGTACAGCCTCTGCTTTCCTGGAAGCTCCATCACTGCCTTCACAGAGACATAGGCAAGTTGCTAGAAAGCCATGCTCTCTCCTCCCTGCCCAGTGCTCCCACTGCTGGTCCCACCCTATGCATGGCACACACTCCCTGGAGCAGTAAAGGGAGAAAGACCTAAATCCTTTCCAGTCTAAAGGCTGGGCTTACTGCCAGCCTGTCCCTCCCACACCCTCTACATGAGCTCCCAGACCTCAAAGTCTCTTTAACTGAAGAGGTGATCCTTTCACCATCCTAGACCTGTTTTCTGCATCCAGTTCAATCTCCTTGCTCATCAGTTCCTCCAGCACCTTACTCTCTCCCTCACCACGAACAGCCTTTCCAGCCATCTCTTTTTAGTACCTTTGTGGTCAAAGCTGAGCAAACCCCCTGAAACCCAGAAAAAGCTCGCAGAGACAGATAACCCCAGATAGGGAAGGGGGAACAAATTGTGCAGTTGGGTATAACAGAGAAGAGGGGCCACTCTGCTCATGCTGCAGCCACCCCAGGCTCAGCTTCTGGATGCCATGTGGTGCCACAAAGCCACCAGGGCACTGGCCTCACTGCAGGCAGGGGGAATTATCTGAGGGCAGCGTCTCTGTTCCACCTGATACAGCTTCCCCTGCACGTCCAGATGAGGGACAGTCATAAGACAAACAATCCTGGCTATTTTCTCAAGCTGATAGCACATGAGCAGGGAGAAAGAACACAGCTGTTCAGCTTCCAGCAGTTCTCAGCTCCAGGAGGTCAGACCCTCCCTCTCAGAGGGTCAGCAGCCTTTCAGCTGTCTCTGATCACTGTTCCCTCTCCCTCAAACTCCTGTTGCCTCTTTTTTGTCTCTGTACAGCCTCCTTGCCTCCTGAGAGCAATGCTGGTCTATCTCCCAGACAAGTTCAAGGAGCGAAGAATTGAAATATACCCACCAGGTGAGAAGGGACTTGCTGTGGCAGAGGATTATATCCAAGACAGTGGCAGGTAGGGGAGAGGGATCTTCCAAAGGTTATGACACCCAGCACCCACTTCACCTTCCCACCTGCTTCCCTGGGATGTAGGGGCATTGAAACTCCCTCTGCCTGCAGAACACCTGAGGTTTTCATCCCTCTCTGCTGTGAGTGACTTACTCGCCTGTTGAAATTCATGCTGGGTTATCGGACATGCTTTAAAAATTCAGGATGGTGTTTGATGCTCCTTGAATTCATCAGCAGACAGTTATGGTTTGGGTACACATTTTCATTCTTTATTTTCTGCTTTCTCACCCCCCAGAGTACTTTGCAAGTTACACCTTCATCTTGCTTAGGAAATGAAGATGCCCAGGACAACTCCACACCATGCTGCGTGCCTAGAAATCCCCAGAGGCTACTCCTGTCTCTCCTTATCATATTATGTTGCTGTCCTTGGCCCAGGTAGGACTTCTTATCAGGCTTAGCAGAGTAATGCTGTGGTTGCTCACACAAGCTCCAGGCCCCCATCTCTGCAAGCACTTACCCACCCAGGCTGAAGTCTTTCAGGCCAGCGGTGTGGCTGTGCCCTCCCCAGTCATCTAGAAGAGCCACTGGAAGGTACCTGATCTGCGTGGTCCTACGTACACCACTTCTATCATAGGCTACACAACTGAAATCCAGAAGGATTTGGTCCAAAGCATTAAGTGAGCCTCTTGCCTCATCCATGAATAAACACAGTAAAGAGGATGAGATGATTTGCTGATGAGCACAGTTTGCAAGGTCCACGTCCTTGAGCTTTGCACACAAATGTTTCCTTCCCTAACTATTTCTTACTTATTTTCTTAATCAATGTCAAGACTAAGATTAGTTTATGCCCTGCCTCAGAGCAGGATTCTTGCACTGCAAGTATGTGCTGTGTCCTGCTGGTCACCAGAGAACAAGAGTGCTTTGCAGCCGTAACTAGCAAATAACAATGATACTCTTTAATAGGGAGCACATTTAAATGCAGTAACCACCCGCAGAGAAAAGCAATACGTGCTACATCCTCCCTTTCCAGCACTGGGAGAGAAAAACAGTTGTAACAAGCGATGCACAGAAGTGACAACCCACTCATTGCTCACTAAGGCTGGCTTTGTGGGAAGGATCCCCCACAAAGCAGCTGGCTTGGCTCCACTCTTGATTGCTTGAGCTGGAGTATGACCAAGGCCCAGCATAGCAGCCCAAACCATCTTCCCCAGGCATGATCACAGGAATATGCTAATATTAAAAATAATCAGCACTGTCCACGTCCGCTTCTAAGAGCTCCACTTCACGCTGAGCCTGCCACTGCCATAGTTGCAGTGCCCCCAGCTCTGCATGAGTGGCACTTGGTGGCAGCAAGTGCTACACCAGGGACTCTCTAGCTGTAATTTCTCCAGCTCTGCCCACAGGTATAAATGTAAAAAACAAAAGCTGCACGGCTGACACAGCTAGAATGCATCTCAGTTCACACTGAATATTCATTCCCCAGCTATTGCAGAAGGCCTTTAAAAACACAAGTGCTTGCCAGAACAGTCCCCACCCCCTGTGTTATTTCACTTTAGGAGAGCCTGCCCTGTAGAAAATTAAGTAACTTCATGAAGTATATAGCTAACAGGTCACTTGGCTAAGTAGACCAAACCTGCTGTCCTATAGTGTCCTTCACATTTTCATTAAATCTAAAATCAGTTAATATTATGTAATATAAATGCAGTGGTTTCAGAGACTAAGCTGAATGAGAATTTTGAATTAAGAGTACAGAACAACCTGAAACTGTCTTTGCAAAAAGAGTCAGAACTGGAGCACCCAAGGGCTCCGTCTGGCCTCATAGAGGCATGACATTTCCATGAAATGGCTCTGAGCTGAATAAGTACTCTGGGTATTAATATTCAAAGCAGGGCATCACATATGGCTTATGAAACACCTCTTTATGTGGATTAAAGACCTGTTCTCAAGGCAGTGAGCTTCCTACTCCAACTGGAGCCACCAGCCTCCAAATTCATTACCATAGCACACTTACTGGATTAAAAAAATTGGAAGGCTTCCCTTTCTATTAGCCTCCCTCTCTAACTATTAAGATTCAGTCTCATGCCTGACTTGACTAATGATGAGTCCCAAGAGAGTGAACCCAGACTTCAGAGCAGTACAATGACTTTGAGTAACCTCTGGCTCAAGGTGAGAACTCACACGGGATTAGTCCAAGTCACAACCAGGTGGAAATATTAATGGCCATCATTACGGGAGCCATGGAGGGGTTTTTCTCAACCAGTGAGGACAGCAGCTTCTTTCCAAGAACTATGTCAGCTGACCTGGTTTGTACTCTCTGCTCCTGTTTACCCACACAGGCTGCTGCGTGGTCCCCAGGCACGTTCTACTGACCAGGACAACATGGCTACCATCCCACCAGCACTGTTAGAACTCCAATGGGATTCCAGACATTATGGACCTAATTACACTTGGAGAAAGACCTTAATGCAGGACAGTTAAACCCTCTGTGGATGCTTCCTATGTACTTGAATGGAAGTCAGATTTTTGTTTCTGATTGAATAGATGTTGTGATAGATAGATAGATAGATAGATAGATAGATAGATAGATAGATAGATGATAGATAGATAGATACAGCATACGTACATACACAAGTTTGATTTGGTAACAGTTTTCTTGCAGCGAAGCATCATCACACACTGCAGTGCAAGTCTTTCTGCTCATGTTCTGCTACTGATAAGTGAATACCTCCTGGGCAAGGAGAGTGGATTTGTCACCGTGGTATCGCTCGACATGCAAGAAGTGACACTCCCACCTCTTGGGGTTATTTGCCCAGCATGTGGATCCTCCAGTTGCCAGCTGTGCTCAGTACTCCAGAAGAAAAGCATAGGTTTGGGTCTGTTCCAGTGTATCTGTCCCTATTTTCAGAAAACATTTCCCTAAGTAGGCCAAAAATGTCTCTTAAATCTTGAGCTTTAAAGGATACATTTGTAAGTCAACAAACACACGAACAGGGTGACCAGCTGTTCTACTTTTGGAGGCACTGTCCTAGTTCTCAGAAGCCAATCTGCACTGCACCTCCCATAGAGGAGACAGGTCAAGTGTCCTACTTTCTTGGTGGCCTATTTGTCCTACCATGAGAAAGTAAGGTGCGTGACTCCACACATGAGAACAGAAGAAATCCTCCCCTCTGTATGCCCACACAGAAAGCCAACAGAGATGCAAAGCATCCAGACCGCTTCCAAGTTATGTCTCAAAGTCTTCCTGTTTCAGCTCAGACTCCTGTCTTGCAGCAATGTCAAGGTGCAGCGGATGCTATTAAAAACTGGTTTCCCTGTCCTCTAATGTCACTTCCACCCTGAAGTCTCACCTTGTTAACACATGCAGTTCACTGCTCTGTCTCAGCTAGTGAGAGCGTATTATCACTTAGCTCTGATTCAGCAAGACACCTACATTTACACATTGCCTATGTCTGTTCAGCAGGGCAGCAAGGGACACTCTTGAAGCTCGTTTTAACTCTATGAGGCATGCATTTACACTTAAGCATGGATGTAAGTGCTTGGCTAGACTAATGCCATGATGAAAAAACATCAGAGAGCTAAGCTTTGAACTGAAAATATTTTTTATCATAAACTACAAGAAAAAAAATCTTAAAGTACAAATAATTTTCTTTCTGGAAATGCTTGACAAGCACAGAAGTAATATTCTGAGTAAGTATCCTGCTTCTCAGCAGTGCTGGTAGCAGGCTGCTGTGAAAATCCAGGCTTCAGCAAGGTAGTGGATGAATACAGCAACTTTCTGCATAGTCTTTACTGAGCTTTAGCCAAACAATGTGCACTGAATCCCTAAATTAGAGAGAAAAGAGGTAAAATTAGAGAGCAAGGGTAAAATTAGAGAGCATCCCTAAATTAGAACCACCACCCACTTTTTCTCCTGCAGCATTTACTGTCAGTCTCAATCATCTTCTGCTCCTCAGTTAGGCAACCTGGGTAAGAGGCATGGAGGAGCTTCATGTTTGCTTAAAAAACTTTAACACCAGATCCGCTCTGTCAGTCATGCAGACAGCAGGAGGTGGAGAGGGGGTGAGACCATCCGTGCGCTTCATCCTTCAAACATCTACAGCTGTCGACAAAAGCTGTATTCATGAGTAAGGACAGAACTTGGGCTTCTCAGGCTGTATTCAGCCCCCCAGAACTAGTTATCCCTGCTAGCAGGGTTTCACATGCACACAAATCTCTCTTTCTCTGGATATCTATCTCATACAGACCTTTTAAAAATCTTCTCAAGTTCAAATCCTGTACAGTAGAGTTGCCTGATCTTTTGTGGGTTACATCTCAGTAGAGAGAGAAAGCTAACCTGGCAGATCAGATCTGCTGTTTCACACCCTCGGTTTCACACCTCTCCATTCACAAGCTGCTTTGCATTTCTCTTTACTCTGCAGTTTCAAACTTTGTAAACTTTGATCAGAAGTTTGATCATAGGGTGGCTGGGATTTGGGGGCAGAGACAAGAACTTTCCCTCTCTCTTCAAATCATTTATCCATCAATACCAGTGACTGATTTTTATAAAAAGGGTAATCCACTTTCAGAGAAGATACAGCGCCTTCAACGTTTTGACATTTTGGTTTTAGTTAAAGCATAATCAACCTTCTCAAAAATAAGGGGTTTGAAAACACTATCTCACTGCTTACAATCTGGGGGAGAAAGATCCAACAACATTCCTGCATTTGCTTCTGAAAGTAGATGTCACTTGTCCTTCACTTTCTGTACAGACAATAACAGTCTTCCATCCATCTCGTTATTGTAGCCATGAATAGCTGAGAATGGAAAAATCAACACCTGAGACTGGGTGAGCTTCTGACGCTCCCTCCATATGACAGCTTTAACAAGACTCCCATCCCTAGTGAGTCACTAACTCTCCCTACAAACCTCGTCTGGAATGAGAAGCATGAGCATGCATTTTGCTCAGAGCCCTCCGGCAGGGAGAAGTTTTCACCTGGGGTTGTGTGACGCCGCCTCTGACTGCCACATCCCATCTGCGGTCTGCAGCACATCTGCAGGTCCCCAAAGCATCTCCTGGGACTCCTGTTAAAATGCCTTTGCATTTCCTGGCAACTTGGGATTTCCTCAGACGCAAAGGACGCTTGAAAAGGAGCAAGCAATCACCATTTAGCACCATCGGAGGGGCAGGAAGACTGTGACAAAGGTCAGTTAGTCCAATCCTTGTCAGAGTCACCCCATGACAGGGAATAGTGCAGTTAATGCACTTTTATGATTAAACAGCAGTTATTAACCAAAAGACACATTCAGTGCCTAAGAGTGGGAGACTTTCAGAGCCCTGGATTATATGGTAAGAAAAAAGTACCCCCAGAAATTCAGACTTTGCAGCAAAACGTTGTCTTTTGTGAAAAAGGCACTTGAAAGCATCAGGGAAAGAAGGTCACACCCCCCACACCTTCTTTGATTGTCAGCTGATGCAGGAGTGCTATGTGCTTCCAAAGGTGAGGTGCCACCAAGTGTGAGGGACGGGTAGACAGGGAGGGATGTGGTGGAGCCACGCCAAGAGCGGCAGCAGGGCCCCTCGGGGCAGAAAAGAGATAGGGCCGTCACCCAGCCCAGCCTCGGCAGGCAGCTGGCACCAAGAGTGGCAGAGACTGGCTCTGCCTGCCCTCACACTCTCAGGATGAATCCCGCAGAGCACGGCTATGATTTGCTTTAAAGAACGCATTTTTGGCACCCACTGTACAATATGTTGCTGTTGCCCTCGTGACAACTCCATAATCTCTTCTTTCGTTTCCAGTGTTATTGTCCCAGTTTCCAAGGAGCAGACAGAAAGGATTTACTCTTCTGGAGTGGGATAATTCCTCATCAGGAAAGAAATGAGCAGAGACAGACTTGGGAAATTCTTCACTTGTCTATTTGTATTTACAGTGGAGTTCCTGTTATTACCTTGAACAAAAATAGCACAACAGCAAGGCTGCAGCCCAGTTTCCTTTGCCTTCCTGGAAGAGTCTATCAACACCAGCCCACGGCCACAGCCCTCAGCCACAGCCTCCTCCCACCACCTCTCCTCTTGGTCTCCACCAGTCCCAAGGACGGGCACCAGCAGTAGGCCCACACCTCCCATGCCCACCTAGTGGCTCATCACTCTGAGCTGGCTTGGCCAAAACAGCATTTACACCTCCCAGCAAGTCCTGACCGCAGCTCAGGGTCCCGACACAGCCTAGTAGCAGCCATCTGGCATCGGTGCTGGCAGCAGGGAGAAGATCCCAAGAGTGCACACTGCTCCTGCAGTTTCCGCTCCAGGGTGTTAGGAGTTAAACGACACGGGTTTAATATTCACCAGCAGAAGCAAAGGGGTGGCGATACCCTCATTAAAAAGTAACACAGTACTAAAGTACTGCTGACAGATGACACAAAGAGAGGCAGAGAAGCGGCACTAGCTGCACAGGTAACAGCCTCCATGTTGAGAAGGTTCCGGCAAGGTTACACAACGCCCACGGTGATGCGAATGCAGAGAAAGTAACAGCACCTCAGTTATCAACAGACACCATCTTTTGTATCAGGCAAAATCACAGGCTGTTTTTAGATCCTTCTTCTTTAAAATACAGTTGGAAGTTTTCACAGCAAACTTGAGTTTTGGACATCATTTTCAAATCCACCATGTTTTATCTTTAGGAAAAAAGGCAAGATTTACCTTTTACAAGGCCAGGGAGCTGCCAGCTGCTTCCTACTTCCTCCCCAGCAAGGATGTACACAAAAGACAAAATTCTCAAAGCACCTCCAGGGATTAAGCACCCAACTCCCTATCTCCTGTTGACCATCAGTGGGACAAACACACCCAACTCCCTTAAGCTCTTCTGGAAATCTCATCCTTTGATGTAATTTCAAAGGCTTCAAAGCCTGTCTCTTTGAGGCAGGGAGAGAAGGAGGAGTGTGGAAGCATTAAAGCAATTCATTTTAAAGCCCTTTGCCTCGTCCTGCCAGGGTGCAGAGCATCACCAGGGATATCACATGGAATAGCTCAAGGCAGAAACTTGCCCTGGCTGATCCTGCAGCTGGGATGCCCATGACTTCCCTCTCCTAGGTGATGGAGCCAGTGCTTTTGCCTGGGGTTTGAAGGGCCTGCAGCAAAGGAATAACATCTCATACCCACGGAGACCAAAGCGCTCAACAGCCTGATGCCCACGTCACTCGTGCTCATCCTGCCTTATGGCCAGGCCGTGGAGGCACAAGTAGCATGTGTGCCTTGCTCATGGTAGGAGGCAGGACCTGCTTCACTTGGCTTTGCTTCAAGAACAAGCCCTTTTTCCCTGCTCATCTCCACACCTTTCCCACATCTTTTTTTCTTGACACCAACCGGAAAATCCTCTTTGAAACATTTTGGCCTCTGAGATAGGAAGTTCCTGCTACAGGCTTCATGAAAATATGCAGCTGGACAGGGTCTCTACAAATCCTCCTCCTTCAAAGGGAAAGAATTATTACACATTACTGAGCATCAGAGAATTCAGTCTTCAGCTCATGGCCTGCTCTTATATGGAGTTGCTGGGTTTGCATGCAACTCTGTGCAACGCAAACTGTAAAGTTTTTTCCTATGATTATGGTATTCATAGCACTGCTGGTCTGAGTAGATTCTCCAAGTGCTCGTTTTCTTCTGTACTATGACAGTTCAGTCAGTCAGCCCTCGGCACTGTGAGAACCATATAAATCCAAAGAAAAAACCCAACAGTCTTAAATGGTTCCACTACTCATTGGAACAGACTAGGAAACCGAAATGAAAAGTTATGTATTGGGATTTGCCCAGGGAGGGGAGAGACAGATGGTTGGGGGTTTCCCTTGTCAATTTGTGATAGGTTGAACCAGAACATCACCACACTCTCTCCTTTTCTCTCATTAGAAATACTCCCCAGACGTTATTTGCTTTAATTTGGACAGTAGATCAGTTCCCTTGTCAGGCACAGTGCTCCATGCATGCCAGGCTGGGAGGTTGGCCCCTAAAAGGAGAGCCCTGCTCAGGACAGGTGGTGGCTGCAGCCGCCTGGAGTTCATCCTCCAACCTCCCATCCCACGCCTCGCAGTGATGCCATTTTCACAAAGTGCAAAGTAGGTGCCTATTTCTGTTTCCATTGCAGTACTGCCACCAGCCACAATAAGGATGATTTATTTTGGTTACAATACCCAGGCACTCCAGTCAAACAGGGAGGCCCCCAGCGTGCCAGATACAGGGCAAAACAAGAAACGCTGAAGGTCACCTCCTCCCCAGTGAACTTGCCGTCTGGGAGAGAGCCTGTGCGAATACCTTAGCAATGTAAATACCATCCTACGGCTCACTAATGACCTCAATGAATCAAGAGGAGGCCCTTGTTTACCTTATGAAAACTTCCCGAAATAGCACAGCAAACAGAAACATTGCCTGTGCCTCCGGGGTCCATAAGCACTTTCCACCCCCACTGGTCCCACCTCTGGAGAGGGACGGCAAGGAGAAACCACCGGAGGCAGCTGTGCCCTGCTACTGCCATGCAAGGATGCTGTATGGAGCTCCTGCTGCTCCATCCTTCCTCCACCAGCAACACAGCTTTCACATTTCCCCAGGGTCAAGAGAGGGAAGCAAAAAGCCTGTGTAAGGAAACAGGGATTAGCCAGCACTGCCGCTTGCTTCCCTGTGCTTTGCTGGCCTCCACACAGCACATCCACTGGAGGGGTCACAGCTCCCACCTCCTCGTGGAAGAGATGCCATGCATCCCCCCGGGCTGGGATGTGTGCTTCCCTTAGCTGCCCTGCAGCTGTGGCTTACAAAATGTCTGCTTAGCCTAGAAATCACCTGAAGCCACTGGAAGGGCTCACATCACCTGATAGGGCTCGTGCATTTGGGATCGAGCAGAGCAGCAGGGGAAGGGAGTGAGGGGCTAAGGGAGATGAATGGGTATATTGTTTCTGCCTCCCTGCCTGCAGTTTTATTAAGTGCAACATCTTTCATAAGATACTAGAGCTGGTTGACATTTCTCAACCAACACTTAAAAAAAAAAAAAAATCAGCCAGAAGTTGCCTTCAGAAAATCTTATGATTCGAATAAAAAGATGCCAACTTGATTTTTTTTTTTTCTGTTTTCACAGAAAAAGTGCGGGTTGGGAGGTTTTGGGGGGTTTTGTTTTATTCGGTTTTTTGGGGTTTTTTTTC